>JAVIXY010000542.1:0-10107 GCA_033030565.1 Fusarium nematophilum | reverse complement strand
GGTACCATGAAGGTATCGCAGAATAGCCCGCTGATCATTAAACTCATTGCAAAGGTTTATCCATGCTTTATCATGTGCCTCCTCGGTCTCGGCAAACACCACAAGTCTCCACATCATAAGAACCCCTCGGTAGGTATGTGGGATATCATTGGTAGGTGGCGCATGAATGAGCTGTTTGTCTTGAGGGTTCAGCCCAGTCTGTGACTGCGGTTCAGGACAGTCTGTATCGCTGCTGCTGGTATCGCTGCTGCTGGGGCTCTTGATCCACTTCTGCTTAGCCCTAAGAAGGACATTAGAGTTGATATGATGGATGCAGAGCTGCTGCTGCACCTCGGGGAATTGGTCGTTCAGTGCGGCCTTCATTGAGTCGTCCTCTTCCTCATGAAACTCGGCTCGAATGTAGAGCATTCCTTGGCATTGGATCTGTGGCAAAATGAGCTCTGTGTACACCCTAAATAACAGCTCAAAAGGGTCGAGGAAGGCCGCCTAGACGCTCAGCACAGGGTTTTCACCCGCGGAACAAACAGTCTCGTCCCGGAGCATATTCGAAAGCATCTTGCGTCGGTCAGTGACTCTCCAGCTGTTGCAGATGTGGCCACTGGCACGGGTCTATGGCTGAAAGACCTTGCCGATGAGCTCCCGCCTGATTCACGCCTCGACGGTTTCGGCTTTGACACGTCTAAGTTTCTCGAGCCATCAAGCCTGTCGCCAAACGTCGTCCTCAGCTACGCAAACGCTCTTGAACCTTTTGCCTCTGAACTGTTGGGTCGCTATGACCTTGTCCACGCTCGTCTCGTCACGTTTGCTCTCAACGCTGGAGAATGGGAGCAAGTGATCGCCAATCTGATGACCCTGCTAAAGCCCGGCGACTGGCTACTTTGGCACGAGCAATCATACAGCCGCTGGGAGTGCATTCCCATGGCGTACAACTTCTTCCAATGGATTACCGCTGGAGTCCAATACTCCCTCTCCGTTGGCAGAAATCCAAAGTGAGCTTGGAACTCCCTCGAGAATTTGACCGTCCAGCTAAACAGAGCGGGATCCTTCATAGCATGGAAGGAAAGATTGGCTGACCATTTTTTTTTCAGTAGCGGCGTTAATCTCCTCCAGCGAGTTAAGAACCAGGGCTTCGTCAACGTCCGCCAAGAAGTCTTTAGCGCCTTTCCGGACGCGGACCTCTGGAAGGCGTGTGCGAAGGTCATGATAGCGGCGGGACGGTAGTCAATGCATGAAATCGTTGTAAAAGGTGGCTTCAACCACATGAAGACTCACGAGGATGCAGACCGCACTGCGGATGCAATCTTGGCAGATGTCGACAACGGTGATTGCAACATTGGGACCAAGATATACCGGGTTAGTGGATACACCAAAAAGGAGTTTGTAGAACCCTTTCCTCGATTCACATTGCCCCCGACAATTGGAAATCGCCAAATTATTTGGGCGTGATAGGATTCACAGTTCAATTCGTTACCGAAGATCACGACCTGCAGTCCTTGGTGGTGGGGATTAAAGAATAGGAAGGACAGCACAGCGGCGAGAACATGGCAGAAGCCATCATGGAGGTCATACGAGAATATGGAATAGCGTCCAAAGTTGGATACTTCATGATGGATAATGCTAGCAACATAAACACCATGATCGACAAAGTCTCCGACGACTCGGAACGCGAGTTCGATGTTTTCTATGATCCCCTCCTCACCGACTTCGGTATTTCGGGCACATCATTAATCTGACCGTGAGGAAATTTCTCATAGGAAAACGACCACGTACAAAAGAGATTCCTACCATGAGCCGTCCGACGAGGAAGTTGAGCAATGGAGATGGCGAGGGGCGATAGGCAAACTGCAAAATATCGTGGTCTACATCACTTGGACCCCCCAGTGGCTTCAAACGTTTACTGCTCTCACCGACGGTCTCAGGCTACTGCGTGATAATTACACTCGTTGGAATTCGTGGTACAAAATGGTTGAATAGGTCCTCAGGCCTAAAGTCCGGCAAGCTATCGCCATATTTTGCGCACAACCGGTAGCGCTGCAAGAGGATGTCCTGACTCCCTCGGACTGGGTAACTTTGGCCGAGACTCACAAATTTCTTGAGCCACTCCGCGATGCTACAATAGCCAACAAAGGCATGGGAGATTCCATCTCTGACGTTCTGCCTACCATGGACTATCTCTTGCATCACATCGAGGCCGCCAAGAAGGCTACCACCCTTCCCCACTTGGCTACAATAATGGAGACCGCCTGGGACAACTGGCCGACTACTATGCATTGACGGAAGATTCACCGGTCTATTCAGCAGCGACATTATTAAATCCTTCTCTCAAATGGGCTTACATGGAAAAGACTTGGGAGGAGAAGAATGAGTGGATTGAGAAAGCTAAAGCGTGTGTAGGGCAGCTGTGGAGGGAGGCATACAAGTCCACCACCTCCTGCCCTGTTCTTCGATCAAGCCCAGCACAAAATCCAGCTACAAGACGACCAAATGGGTACACAATGTGGATGAAAGAGCAAAAAGCTACGATTTTCAACATGGATGATGACGAGTACGAAGTGTACTGCCGCGAGCCCGCGATGATGGCACCTGATCCGTTGAAATGGTGACTAGAATCGGCCCAGCGACGACGACGATTCCCCAACTTATCATTGATGGCCATCGACATTCTCTCAATTGCGCCTATGTCTACTGAGACAGAGCGACTCTTCTCCAAAGCAAGCCTTACGGTAACCGACCAGCGAGGATCTATGAACATTAAACTTTGAATCTCTTGGAATGCTTATGATCCTGGGACAGGAGCACTCTGATAATCCCTTCAGAAGTAAGCAATCTGCTTCGTGAGGAGTTCGACTGTCTAATTATGGATTATAGTGTTGCTATGTCAATTGAGCAGCCACGGGTGCTGTCTCCGATGCTCATGATTCAGAACGTGAAACGGAAGGCGGCCGAGGAGACATTTCGGCGATGGCATCGGGGACTTTCCGTGGGGAAGCTTGGATGTCATACACAAGAGAGCATAACTGGGGGCCACCGAGTATTTGATTTCTATCTAGAAGAGTATAGGAAGTTCATTCTTTGTATCATGATAATTTTAGTATGGTAACGGAATTGCGTTGAGGGGCTACGGAGTTATGATCAGCGCTGCCCATAAATCGAATCCAAACAAACAAATTGCCAAACAAATCAAACAAATAGAGCAAAATCTTATTTCAAATCAAACAAATACAAAATCCCAGGTTTGAAATGCAATTTCATATATTTGATACGCAATATAGCGAGGTGGCCGAGCAGGTCCAATCAGATGAGTGCGAAATGGTACCCTACCCGGAACCTCTGCCAAACCGGGAATCGCACGCTCCGGTGGCACTATTTTCCTGATCGTAGATATTGCAATCGTTATGTTCTTGTCCATTCCCGGTGATAGAACGACAAAGGAATCATCACGGCCTAGTTTACAACTCGCCGGCCACTTCAAAACAGCTGGCCTCGAAGGTCAACCCCAGACTCTCAGTCTCGTCATCCCAACACGGCGGGCGATCCCGTCCTGTCAATCGAGTCAATACTTCCCTAACAAAATCAAGATGCTCTTGGGTACTCATCGACCAGACAATGGGGATGTCCCTGCCATGGCTCTCGTGCAAATAATCGGCCTTTATCTTGAAAGCATCCATTTCTTCGTCCGTGAACCTCCTGAGCATCTTATGCGCCTGCTTAGGAAGAGAAACATCCTCATGTACGTCGACTTCTCCCGTTGCCTTCGGGTAGACGACCGAAATTGTCTGTAGTCGAACCAGCTTCTTCATCGCAATCGGTAGCCACGCTCCTCTCTCAGCGACCGGGAGCGCAAGTGCCAGGTGTTGGACAAATGAGGGCCAATCATCCTTCCGGCACATGTCACAGAAGATGTAGAAGCTGTCCGCACTGACATATAGGATATCTGTTTCGGGGTCGTAGTTGCGAGTCAAGGGAAGCCTCTCGAGGGCGGTCTGACGGGCCTCTTGACTCGTCCCCATCAGCGTTGAGTAAGGGTTGCGAACGGTTAATTGCGAGCCTTTGCCCATCGATTTGAAGTCTGGTGGTAGCACGCAGACGCCCGGATTTACGCCAGTAGGCGAGAGAGCAAGCTGCCATATCTGTTGTCGAAGCTCCCGCGGAAGCCAGGAGAATGGCTCGAAGCTGGGTGCCGAAGGAGCTTCAGGGCCCCGAGGTAGAGCCGCAATGTCTTTGGAGGTTGAAAATGGCATTTTGTCGCCTGCTTGAATCGAGGATGGTGTCGGTCGACGAGGGCCACTTGAGCAGGGAGAGATCCCTGAGTTCTTGGGCAAGCTTCGATATTTAGACTTAGTCCCTTGGTGGGTTCCTTGGCTGCCTCCCTGGATTGTCGAGTCTGCTGCGCCACATTATCCCCTCGGCTGTGTTAAGCCTCCCTCGCGGTCACTAACAGGGATTCACACCAATAAGAACTATCTCCCTATAACGCTACCTTTATTAGCCCAGATCTTCGCAGAGCCCTCATGTCCATTTGTCATAAGAGTATGACAGACAAGATCTTATCGCGGCGACAAATCCAGAACCTTGCTAGTATCATAACACTAGGGTAAGATATCTTCGGGAGGCTTAACACAATTGAGGGGATAGTTACTTCGCTCCGCCTCTCTATGAATGAATGAAATTTATAACGCCCAGGAGCTATAACCTCGCCTAGCATCCACCCTCGAAATGTATCGCAGCTACTAATACTAGATACCACGAGAAGGTCAGCTACTTTCGTCCTGCTGCTCTTTAGAGTTGCATCCAGCGTGCTTGCTAGAGGCAGGGGAGCCAATAAGCTCACGGGTACCCGTGGCTTCAAAGGCTCACTCATGGCGATGGGGCGGTGAAAATGACTGCGCACCGTGCACCACAACAGCACGTACTATCAAAGCCCACAACTTGTACTACAAATTCGACTCGTGCCTCAATTGCATTACAACACAGTTTGACTACAATACACCGCTGTTTCTGCCTATCGCCTGAATACACAGCTTCTTGTTCCTCAGTGTCTCCTTCTATTCTTCTCCGCATTTGGCGTACTCGTGCCTCTGTCAAAACGCCCCGAAACTAGTCCGTGCACGAGTCCTTGTCCTTGGGTTCTTAAACGCCTTTCTCAAAATATATTTTTCGTCAATTTCGTCCAAGGGCGGTCGTGTAGAATAGAAGAGAGGGCGACTTGGATACTGTACTGTCGGAGAACTGCCTCTTTCACCGCTGTCCGGTGTACTGGCAGGATGGGAGGGCGTCCAGGTCCTAGCTGTTGAATATGCTGGGGTGTCACGTGTGGGTCAAGGATCTTAAGATTAAAAGCAGGCCCTTCAGGGGCAGATACTTAACGAGAACACGAACACAACACGAATACACTGATTCAACCAATGGACCGAATACACGTACTGTCTGACGCTATCCGGCACCACCTCATTACAATCCGGGAGAGCCACCAGTATCACAGCCCCTGAATGCGAGCACGGACGAAAGCCAGTTTCTTACGCCCGGGAACTAGCCTCTATAGGGCACCATCCGTAGGCTACATCATCCATTCCTATGCTTCCGCCGTGGTCTCCCCCAAGTCCTTACAAAGTTACCGTCAATGCTTTATGCTTCACCCCATGTCCTGTTGACGGACGCAAACCTGACACTATGATGTATGACGGACGGAAATTGAGGGACCCGCAGCGTGCACGGCCCGGGTATTACGTCGTAATGCCAGTGACCATTTGTACAGTCGGTACGTGATAGGCCACCGCTTGTTTAGGCAGCACGATTCCCCACCTCCCCTTGTCAGCTGATCCTCCCAAAGGGGTAACACATTCCGAAGATGACTTCGCCTCCTCTCAAGCTTAGTCAGATTATGCAACCCCACTTTCGCGTCCTCCCTGTGCAAACATCCCACGCCAGCATAAATCCCACGACAGAGCAGGTTCAGGTTCTTCCACGTGCTCCCCAAAAATCCCCCACCATGAAACTTGGACCATCCTTCTGCATGTTGGTTATCTTTATACCTGAATGGATCGTCGGCATTGTCACCTTTATCTGGCTGCGAATCATCCGGTGCGGATCTTACCAGCGAGCCCGCCGCGGCCGCAGACGGCGCGACGATGCCTTGCAACGGCTGTTCCTCAAGCCCACAGCGAGAAATTTATCTTGGCATCCTCTCACCCGGCCTTCCTCCCGCGTCTCTTCTTCGGACTCTCCTGACAAGAAGCGAGACCTATTCTTTGGTCGTCTCCCTCCCGAGATTCGACGTTACATTCAGCTTTTGGCCTTTGGCGAGCGAACGGTCTACATGGACTTGCAGTTTCAACGCCCTTTCAATCTAGTTAATGAGAAGCCGTATCCGTTGCAGCCGCTTCATGCCAAGATACACACAGAAAACCTAACTAAGGCTTCCCACTTGAACAGTTTGGAGGGGATGAGATGGAGATGGTTCAGCTGCGTGTGCCACCGGTTCCCGCCCAAGGGGACCCATTTGCCGCTGGGTAGGAGGTGCAATCACCCCTGGGGGCAATTTCGCGAGCCGGGCGGCGACCTCTGTCTCACAGGATCCGGATCATGCAATGAGTGGCCTGGTGAGTGGCCAGGAAAATGTCAGATCGGCATCATGGGGTGGTTATTATCCTGCCGAAATGCGTGAGTTGTCGACCTCGTACCATAGCGTACCTCAATAGACCTCACTGGAACATTTCTATAAGACCGTAAGGATCAGTACTGACTGAATTTGACATTAGTTATATAGAGGGCATACATACTCTATACAGCACCAACACCATCCATATCGCATCACCTGTCCTCATACGCGGCCTCCAGGACGTCATCCCCCAGCAAAGAATTGCAGAGTTGGCTTCCCTTGAAATTGTATGGGACGCAAAACAATTACCTCTTAATCTGGGTTTCACTAGCAATCGCCAGTCTAACGCACAGCATCCACATACTCATTCAATCCCCACCTTCTCATCGCTCATCTACCTCCGCATCTCATTCAAAGCGCTGGTCTATGGCGAAATTGACAATGTAACCGGGCAAATGTACCCTTATAAGAGTAAAAGTCAACTCGCAGACAAGCTACATGACCAGTTTCTCCCCACAATAGATCGCCTTCTAGATCGGATTGTGCCGCCAAGCACGGAAGTTATAGTATCGTGTGCGAACTGGGGCTGGTATGAGCTGATTGACCTTCAACTCATTGAGAAACAAGGTAAAGAGAAGACAAAGCCGCAGCGAGCGGATATTGGGGGATGGAAGTGCTGGAGGGTGATCCCAAGGAATGTACCAAGTGAGGGCGGCGATGAAGCAATGGCGGCCGGGACTGCGTCCGATGGAGCGCTAGAAATGGGGTCTCGAGTGAAGAGTCAACGAGACGGGTACTGGATTCATATACCCATCAAAGACACACATCTTGAACCAGGCTGTAAGTTCCGGCCATGCTAGTCATTTGTAGTGTCTTGACTGACTCGAGATCAAAGTGGAGTATGACTGGCATCGACATGAGCTATACAACCTTGGGGGAAAACGGTATCGACACTGTTGAGATAGGTCCGTCGGTCTCCAGCACTGGCTGCTATTCATACCGCTCCTAAGCGTGCCGAACGCAACGGTACTCAAGGATGGGAACATTCAATTCAATCAACGGAATGCCTCAGTTGCGTTGCGTTGACCTGGCCAACCATAATCCCCAGTGGAGTTGATCAATTGCGAGTCAAATTTAGTTGAATGTCTACTGGTTGAAGTCGTTGACCTCCAAGCCAAGCTATTTCCACCCTCGCTCTTCCATCTGCTTGTCTTCACATCCCATCGCTACCCACGATGTTTCATACGGCCCAGTACCACTACTCTCCTCGACAGGAAGAAACAATTCATCCAGGTTGTCGATCACCCCAGCCCGTAACCACGACCGCAACACTTGGCACATCCCTATAATATCAGCATCAAGCCGACTTCGTAGAGGCGCCACCATACGCCCTACCGCTGCAAACAACCTCTCATACTCTGCTAACATTAGCTAAATCGTAAGGAAGTCCAACGCCATTCGTGAAAGACAAGGATACAGTCATCTGCGCTCATGCCAATACGATATTGGGTCTCTAACATCGTTGTCCTCATCCTCCCACGACGACTACCATAATTCGAGCTCGTCCATGTCCTCACCGATGCCGTCAGGCGAAGAAGCTTCCTCTTTCACCACACCGGTACTGCACCCAGAGACTGCTCGAGTGCGCTCACAATACGCCTGAAACAGGTTGTAGTACTTCCGCTGCCGCTTCGCAACTGGTTCGTCGGCCACGGGATTTCGTACGATCTTAAGGTGACGATATTCCCTTTCCCATACTTCTCGAACCATCTGCTTCGCCTTTGTGACCCATTCCGGGTTGTCCTTCCACTCATTCTCGAAATACCCCCATCGGAAAGCCGGGTGCAACGCTAAAGCCGTGTAGTAGATCGGCGTCTCGTCCAACCTGCTGTAGTACTTATTGAGCTTTTCCCAACCCAAATTGATGTTGATTCTGAAGTGCTCCGCATCGGGTATCTCAGACGCAAGTTGCTTATAGTCCTCGAGCACCTCCAACAGCAACCCAAAGCCCTGGATAACCTCCCACGCATTTCCGTAGGAGCCAACCCACCCTCATTTCCGCCTGCGCTGCTGACCGTCGCCTTCTAGAGTCTTGACAGCATCCTCATAGAACCCCAGAAGCTTGGCCAGGTGTTCGAGCACGTCCCAGTCATTTGCCATGAGCTGGTTTTCCTCCAAGCAAATCTGGAGCTCTTTTGCTGACTTCCTGAAGTTGCCTGTCCTCCTCGACCTATTATCCTGCTCCCATTGTTGACGATGCTTCAAGACGAGCGGCTTGACGAATGGCTGAAGAGTGAGGGCGCGCTTGATCATATATAGTTGAGAAAGCCACCGGGTATCATTGTCAATGATCAAATCGAGTGGCTTCCTCGCTCTGATCCTGGGATCCAAAGGCATATCTAATTCAGAACGTTGTATGCTCCGCAGTAGATAAGTAAGCTGGTCCGACCTTCTGACGTCAACCACGAGGTAGTGCAGCTTTCCGACAGGTCCTTTGCGCCGCCAAAGTGTGCGTTCTGCCTCAGACAGCGCCGCTGTGCCTAACAACTGCTCCTCGAAAACCTCAACGTTGTGGCCAAACAGCAGCGCTCATTGTTGTCTACTGCATGAGCGAGCGGCTTGATATTGACACAGGCACATGCGCGCGTGCGGATGCCGTGGGGGTGGCAAATGGGCAGTCTCAAATCGCACACGCAGCAAGTTGTGGAATATGTCAACCAGAACTCTACATTCAGTTTCTTCGGAACTGACAACCGTGACTACCAGCCACAAAGCTGTTTTGACCGTTGCATGGGGGTCAGAACAACAGGGAGCTACCGCCTTTAGCTTATCGAGAGAATCGGCCAGAGCGTATGGCGTTAGCATCCTTGCGAGTGTTGTGGGAACGCGACATTGCCTTGACAAAACTGGAAGGAGTCAAACGGCGCTCGTTCGGTCTTGATTGTAGCATCAGAGGTAATCAATGATTAGGCGGTGTTTCTTGACCTAGACTTGCAGATTACGCGAGCTTACTCGTTCCAGATGTACGGGTTGGATTGGCGGTAGAGGATCTGCTTCCAGCTGGTTCGGCGACATAGAATAGCCAGATCCTCTGGCATGACTTGAAGCAGCGGAATGCCGACGGAAAAATGAGGAGGCGAAAGACTTTGGTCTCGGCGACACCGACCCTGCAGTACCCGCCCCGACTGGATTCAGTGCCAGTGGGTTCATACGGGTAAGTCTTGTGAGAGATTTGCGGAAGGATTGCCGCAGCTTCTGGGCGGCTAGAGGCTTTGCGAATGTTGCCCGATAGTCCCAGGGTAAGTCGCCCACCCTAGTTATAGCCCACCCCTGGCTTTGGTCCGCCTCAAAAACGCGCTCCGCCGCACGCGTCAGATCCGCGCTACCACCTACGATAAATTGTTAAAAATCGACTTTTCCTCCAATTGATTTACTTTCTTTTGCATTTTCTTCTCCGTGTTCGAAATACCTGAATATACTGAGCAGGACCTACAAAACGCCATCGTGGA
>JAVIXY010000541.1:0-10147 GCA_033030565.1 Fusarium nematophilum | reverse complement strand
CTCTTCGGGGCCTATGGCCCCCCGGACGAAAAATACACATATATACATACATACATACGTTAATCCTTACCAAAAAGCGTATACCTTAGGCAGTAACCAAAGACTTAACGGACAAATATGTTTGGTTTAAATTGAAGTGACTGTCGCACAATGTTTGTCAAGATAATGGTGCTGAATGTCTAATTTCATACAATGCACCTGCTTTTCAAACCATCAGCATTCCTGCATTAGAGTGTATCACAGAACCCGACAAATTATGGTCCTTCATACAGTACAAGAATGCCTCCGCAACATCTTCAGCTTTTCCTACCGCTCCTGTCACAACCTTCTGAGAGATAGCATCTAGAACTGCCGTACGCTCGTCAGGCTTAGGATAGAAGCGGGTCATTAGATCTGTGTCAACTGGGCCAAGGCAAACGAGGTTAACACGCAGCGGCTTTAACTCCACCGCTAGACTTCTCGTCATGCCCTCTGAAGACGAGGCGTATGCACCAATTGCATTCCAATTCGGGTATGGCCTATACGCACTAATCCCGGACGTCAACGTGAAACTAGACGTGGGCCCTGGCGCAATATGCTTTGCGGCATATTTTGCTATCAATAGAGGAGCGAAAAACCGTACTAGCCCGGCTTCTTTGATGAAGTTGAAATCTATCTCGGATATGGGTCTCGGAATGGGGTCATCGCCTGCAGTAAAGACGATATGGTCGAGTTTCTCAGTTCCGTTCGAGGTCGAAGCGTCGAAAAGAGCCGCGATATTGGACTCGAGTAGCTCCTCTTGCTTCAGGTCGCATGGAAAGCCCATGATGCTGCAACTTGTTGCTGGATAGGACTCCCGCAAGTGCGATACGGCCGCGTTGATTCGATCGGCGTTCGAGCTCGAGATGACAATGGTAGCGGCGCCAAGTTCCACACTAGCTTCAGCGACTGCTAAGCCGATACCAGCAGTGCCTCCGATGATGAGAACACGTGTCCCAACAAGTTTGGATGCGTATTTGCTATTTGCCGACATTTTGGAAGTGTATTCGACTGGTTGTTGGAGGGCCCTACAGGTCGAGAAAAGGTATCAGTGTGTTGAATAAAGGGTTCGGTTTGTAGTCTCGTACTGAAGGAAGAACGAGAATGAACGTACAGGAGCAATGGGAGACACTGATCGATTTATAAACCAGATCAGCTACTGAAAACAGACAACCCTTGTCTTAGACACACCCCTCTTCGAGTATTGGACCCGGGCCCACATGATGGTTTCGTGGGTTTCCAGCGCATTCCATCTGGTATCCACAACCGAAAGAAGCCGATGGGTCAGTCAGTCCTTTAGACAACGGACAGACGGCGGACGGATAACGGACTGATGGCGGACGGATAACGGACTGATGGCGGACGATTAACAGACGACAAGTCAGCTGCTAAACTCCGCAAGCTCCGCAACCCTGAAGTAAGATATGGGGTGACGCCATAGGCCCACAGGGTTTACGGCCAAAGCACAGTTTTGCTACTTGATTCTTCGTCGGTCTTCTTGCGGCATAAAGAGTACGGGTAGCATTTATCAGCCAACCCGAGGCGTCTACGCTCCGTAGCCCACGGTTGTGCGCGAATCGTTCATGCGCTTATCTTTCCAGGAGAGGCAAACCGGTCGCGGTTTGCGCAAAACAGCCTTGAGGAACGAAGCTTGAAGTGGTCGATTTCAATTTTCAAAGCTTGACTTCAAAAGTCTAAGGTTTTATTAGATACAGGTTACGAATCTCGGATATTGAGAACTAGATAACGTAGCGGCTAATCAATGTGGCTTGCAGCAGGGCTAAAATGAGCGCTTGTCGAGGCACGCGAAAAGACGATTGTTTCAACTGTGGTCGTGCCGTGTCTTACCCTGGATTGTCTCACTGAGGGAGTAATCAAGGATCGTAAAGGCTGGGAAAGGGAGAAATGAAGGGTTGCTGAGACATCCGACCGTGAAGAATGGATCTCATCGTCAAACAACGAGTCAAGACTTCTTAACCTTACACTTGAAATTTACATCTGTGACCTTTGTCTATTCTAATACGTCCTGGATCCATGTCCGCAGCAATCCGCTCTTATATCGCTAGGTTTGACAGACTCACATAACGCTCCTCTCCAAAAACTGGCAAGGACCATCCTATGCATTACCCAAGGCCAAGTTTGTTCCAGTCTGGTTTTCAAATGCAAGACGAACCAGAGTTTCCTCTGTTGGCTCGTATTTCGGCCACCCGTCTTCATAAGCTAGCAGACCATGCGCTGGATCTTTAGCGAATGCGGCCCAAGCACCGCGCAGGTAGTCGCCAATGGCCACTTATTCCGATATGCTTGGCATGGGGCTCTGGGGCATCGTGTCAAAGAGAGGTTAGAGCTAGGGACCGTCAGCATATAAATTCTACCATCGTGCTTGCATGCTGGATCATATGAATGAAAGAGACATACCTCGGCACCATGATACGCTCCGCTAGGCAGGTCCGTCGAAACAGCCAAGTTGGGAAAATCTCCGAAGTAACGATACCTCCAGGACGGGTTGCCATCTCTGGTTAACCGTGCCAACCTCACGGCGTCCGCGCAGGTATAGTATCGATCGTTGAAATCGACCCAATAGGCGTCGGTCTGGTTCGGCTGCAGTAGTCGGAACGAGCCCGACTCATTCTGGTTATTACCTATCAAATATCCTCCACTGGCAGAGTGCCGAGAGCTGTAGTCCGCGAAGACGACGATTTCGTCAACCCCTGGCCCGAACGCAGGAACGGCACCAATGCCTATATCCTCTGAAGAAAGTGCGCTTATCAGTTCCTGAGCAGTCTTGCTCCTCATACATTCGGTGATGAGGTTCGGATCGGTGGTGCTAGCGCCATAGCCTGCGGTTTCGGCAATCCTGAACCACCGTGACTCGGTTGCCTCACTGCTCAACGCCGGAAAGCCGTCCACAGTGGCACTCATGAGGATAAAATCCCTTTGCGATCAGGTCCGAGGCGTAGGAATACAAATAGTAATTCGCCATACCAGCTCCTGCAGACTGGCCAAAGATGGTGATGCGATTCACATCGCCCCCAAATGCTGCAGCATTATTCCGGATCCAGTGCATAGCCAGCCGCATGTCGAGCAAGCCAAGGTTTGAGGCAGTAACTGGATTGCCCGGGAAGCCGAAAAGACCAAGACGATAGCTTTGCGGGAGCCAGTGACGTCGATTCTCAAAGAGAAATCCAAGGTGAGAGTACTTACTTGACCAATATAAGCACGACATCGGTCTGGTCAGCAATATACTCTCCATTGTAGCCAGGAGCCCTGGAGCTGCCTGCATGGCGACGGTTAGAAAATTATTTGCCGCTACAACCGTTTTTGCTTACCGAAGGAATAGGCACCGCCATGAACCCACACAAGAATGGCCTTCTTTCTCTCTCTGACTTGAGGTTTCGTCCAGATATTGAGTTAAACAATCCTCGCTTTGGGGATCCGAATTCTGGCCGCCTTCACCAGGTTGCACACAGGCGAATCCCTGCGGTGTGCACTCTAGTCAGCAATCGTAGGTGGAACTTACTCTATCTTCTCGGAATTACTACTAGCGGACATGGGTCACATGTTGTGCCTGCAATGCTGGAACTTTCCAACAAGCTCGCATCGGTAGTTCTACAAACTTCGGAGCCGCTAGTGTTCGCGCCGATGGACAAGGCTTAGGAGAAATGGTCGGAGAAAATGAAGGTTGAATGACGAAATTGAGAGCGTTACGATATTTGTTACGATATTTGTTACGATATTTGTTACGATATTTGTTACGATATTTGTTACGATATTTGTTACGATATTTGTTACGATATTTGTTACGATATTTGTTACGATATTTGTTACGATATTTGTTACGATATTTGTTACGATATTTGTTACGATATTTGTTACGATATTTGTTACGATATTTGTTACGATATTTGTTACGATATTTGTTACGATATTTGCTACCCTGCACGCTGATTTCGGCCCCTTTCTCGATGAGGCACCGAGCCTCCGCGTCGTGAGTCGTGCCCTTGCTGTGTGGCCAGAATCAAGGCCGTCAATCAATCACCGTTCTGGCGTCCAACAGAGGTGGGACAAGCCTACGATGGCCTTTTTCCGGTGGCATAGTTACATCTGCCGTCGCAGGGAGCTTCCAAGTTCACCTTTACCTCCGTGTGAGAGCGTTGCCGTAATAGGTATGTTGTTTAAGCTGCACCAATTGCGGTGAGCCTCTCAATGTGGCAGTAGGAGGAGAGTGGGACTGGGACCGGACTTGCCGTCTGAGCATTGACATCAATCTGCTAGTGACGAATCATCGTCTTCCCCGTCTATGCAACCGTAAGCAGCTTGCATTAGCGTTTGAGCTATGCCGAATTCAGAAATCGTATCGCTTAACCAGCCTTGGCGATAAGCTGTTTGCGATTTCGGCATGAATCTCGCCGGCCGATGCAGCTGTAAGCAGAGCGCATAAAGAACTAGGATCATCCATTTTTGTGAGTGTAGATCTACCAAAATCTCTCCTTAACAGCCCATGATTGGGCCCTAAGAGCCACGATGGAAGCCTCAACACAGCCCCAGACTGAAACCATCGGACTGTCGTCGTCAATATCGACGCTATGTCACAACTAGTAACAAAACCCGATGATTGGAGCGGCATAGGCAACTCCACGGAGAGGCGACGACGACAGAATCGCCTCAATCAGTGAATTTGGTGTAAGGAGCCTCCTTTCCCGTTTTACAAACTAACACAAGGTCTAACTAACGTGCTCTGACGCAGGCGAAAGGCACCGCCGTGAGGCAGCCGAAACCTCCAATCCTTCCCCCGCTGCTCCGTCAAGCTATCCTGATGAATCTCGCCTTTCACACGGGTCCGGCGCTTCGGCTGGTGCAATGGATGAGCCCCTACGCAGTGGTAGCTCCTCACGGGCCATCACCATAGCCCCAAGTATGTAGATTCTTGCACTTTCATTTGATAGCTCTCTAGCTTCAATGCAATACAATAACATACTTTGATTCCTTACGATCTTCTTGACATTACCAACCGTGATAAGACTGTTTGCGCATCGCTCAGTATAATAAACGTCCTAGTATTACTGCCAATATAAAAACCCCACGACAATCCGGTTTATATTAGTTTGGGAAGCCCAGCCGTCACACTCCCGAGCGGACCAGTGAGCATGGAAGACGACTGCGCAAACCGACGGCACCGGAGTCATCGCAGAAAGGTATGACCATGACTCCGAAGTCGAGTAACAGTTGTAGCCAGACCGAACAGCTTCCAATGACTCTAGTCAAACATCAGTTCCATAGGCGATCCTTGTGCCGCGATTCTCATTTTATTAACAGCACATCGATATCTGTATAAAGTTGATGGTTTTAGATTCTCGAGAGAAAAAAAGGACCCTATTCGGCGGCCCTGTGAGGGTTGTGTTTCCCAATCTGACAAACCGGGCCTTTCTGGTATATGTTGGCAGAAGATCGGGGCGTTGTGCTGAGCAGAGAGTAGTATCACGTCTGGTAATGTATCAAACAAGTATTTGATGTAACCAAGTTGAATTGATAGCTGGTGAGCTAGAGTCAATCAAAGTACAAAGGAGTGTGTGCTATATACTAAGGGGTAATGGTGTAGATGGTGATGTGCGAGCGATGGGCGCGACGTGTAAGGGAATGCAGCGGTCCTACATGATCGTCGGCTCAAGCTTGATTGGAGAGATCTTGAGCATCAGCCTGTGCTTTTGACTTTCTGCTCTAATATCATGGAAATCGAATGACGACCTTGTTTTCAAGGTGGTCACTATAACGTTTGTAGTATTCTGGAGCCTCTTCAATGCTGATCTCTGCGCTGACAACAAAGCTCGGCGAAGCCTTGCCGGAAGCTATAAGCTCAAGCAAAGGAGGGGCGCGCAATAATGGCAGAACGATGCCCGAACCGACTTGCAAGCCTTTCCACCAAAGAGCCGCCATAGGAAAAGGAATCTCCGTCGGTAACATTCCTGCGAATGGTGCGCCAGAAGTGCTGTTGGAACCCCCATTATAAACTCCAGCAATGCCCATGCCCCCGTATATTGTAGTGACGGCAATCATTTGCTCCAAAACGATGCCGGTTTGCATCTGTCCGGTGGAATTGGTGGACTCGAACCCAACGCAATCCAGGCTTCGAGTGACACCTTCAGGCTCTTGAGCAAGAATAGCCGCAATGGGGTCTTCGGCGCTGAAATCGATAGCAATTGCGCCAATAGATTTAGCTAGCTCAAGGCGACTCTCAATTCGGTCGACGACATATACTCTTGAAGCTCCGCGAAGTATGGCTGAGTAGGCTGCGAGAAGGCCGACGGGCCCAGCACCAAAGACAGCAACACTGTCGCCTGCTTCAAACCCCGAGTATGTGAGGGAGTGCCACCCAGTCGTAAACACGTCAGCAACCATGAGATAGTCAAGTTCCGCCTCTGAGTGCGTCGAATTGATGGGAATCGGGATCAGAGAGTTGTCGGCAAACGGAACCCTTGCATATTCAGCTGGCACGTTAAATTAGCCTCGGAGAACACGAAATTACCACAGGGGTGCGACTACCTTGGAGTCCTCCATAGCTCTCAGCGCCCGTGCCGAAAGACAAAGGATGCGCAGGTCCCCATTGGCCATCATCAGCATTGTCTGGAATAATTACATAGTCACCGACATTGAGTGTAGTTACGGCATCGCCAATCTCCGAGACATAACCAACAGCTGCATGTCCGAGACCCCATGGCACATTTGGTGAGCCGCCATAGCCGTGGTAGAAATGAAGGTCGGATCCACAGATGGCAGAGCTGGTGATGCGCACCACAACGTCTGTCTGGTTGATGACGGAGGGGAGATCCGCATCTATGACAGAGACGTTATACGGTTGGCCGAACCAAGCGACAGCTCTCATCGTAGTTGCGTTCGCCTCCATAACAACGTGGACCGTATTCCGATGGTAGGAGGAAAATGGAGAGCAATAAACAAGAGAAAGATTCTGGTCTGCCTGACCGGCCCAAATTCGATGCTGTGGTGCAGGGCCTTGACTCTGTTGTTCTCGTGTCTTTGGAGGACTGGCATCATTGAGTATTTATGCAAAAACAACAGGTAGGTAGAGAGGATGCCAAGTCGCATGAGAGTGGCTAAATCGTCGGGATTTTTGGGTACCCAGAGGGCAGGTATGCACATACTGCATGAAGACGATAGCTATTTCGCAGAAGATCCGTAGACTCTTTCGGTGCTGGGCCCCACAAGTGATACGTCTATAAGTCTGTGGTTAGGGTTGGGGTTACAATGAACGCGCGGCTTCATCGTCGCTCGCCGCCCTTACGACTCTCGGAGGCATGCTCAGTGGGTCGAGCGAGCTGAGACCTTGTCAATTGACCTTGTTAAGTACGGAGGCAGTGCACTTGATCGGTGTTACTACGCAGTATTACAAGCCAACGTCAGGGTGGGGAATGACTAAATGAAGGTTGTTCGGCCCGGGAGGATAGGTGTTATAGGGCCCACACGTTAACCTTATTTACATTGTTTTCCAACAATTCAACCGATATTCATACAAGCTTCACCTGCCGCCTACGTAGTACATGTACCGAAACCCACTTTTCACTTTAGTTATGCAGCCTGCGGAGTTTGATGGTTGGCTTTGTGGCGATTGTGGAGAGTTGATTTGTAATGCTAGATCTGCTCGGCTATACTCTCCCTGTCCGAATGGCTGGCACAGGATCTCGACAAGGTAGCTAAACTGCGGGACCGGGTCCGCCATCTTCATGCCCTGGCACGGGCTGAACGGACTGAGACGGATGCCCACGCGGTCCGAGCCCACGGCGTCTACGACGGCCTTTGTCACTTCGAGCGCGAAACGGGACCGGTTCTCGATCGAGCCACCCCAGGCGTCGGTGCGATTATTGCTAGTGTCCTGCGTGAACTGATCTACCAGGTAGCCGTTGGCGCCGTGGATCTCGACCCCGTCAAAGCCCGCCAGGCTAACAGCGTTCTTCGCGGCTGTGGCGTATTCCTGAACGAACTGGTAGATCTCGGATTCGGACAGCTCGCGCGGGGTTTCAGCGTCCGGGCCCATTGGCACGTCGCTAGCGGAGACCAGGTTGTGTCCGAACTCGTTCTTCAGCACCTGACTGTTCGCGGCGCGGCCGAGAGCCCAGAGTTGCATATAGATAAAGGATCCTTTTGCGTGCACGGCGTCGGCGATCTCCCTCCACGCTTTGATTTGCTTGTCGTTCCAGATGCCCGGCACGTTGGGAAAGCCCGCAGCCCGCGGCGATATGAGGATTCCCTCGGTAATGATTAATGTCCCTGGGACAGCCGCTCGCTGAGCGTAGTATTCTTTGACGAACGGAAGCTGGACATGTTCGTCATCGGCCCGAAACCGAGTCAACGGGCACATGGCCATCCGGTGTTGGGGCGTGCATGGTCCGAATTGGAGTGGGAGGAAAATGTGACGGTCGGATATTCCCAAGGGATAAACCGGTCGTGCTGGGTTTATGTTGGCAGATGAACTAAGGCGTTACTGAGCAAAGAGTCTCTAGTCACGTCTGGTAATGTGCTGAAGGCCTTGTGAAAGGTGTTCAGTGTAACCAAGTTGTATTGATAGCTGAGGTAGCTAGAGTCTAGGAGATGCTAATGATCGTGGGTTCTATATACTGATGGGTGTGAAGTTGGATCGTGTCAGACAATTGGCTCCACAGGGATCAGAGATGGCATCTGTAAATTGATGAGAATTATCTAAAGAGCAAGAACTTCTCGAGAGGATGCACCGAGGCTGTCCAGCTCTTTTATACACAAATGAAAGTATTGCCTGTTTAGGCAGAGGCAGCTGCCTTGCAGGCAGCTGCAGTAGTGGGGCAGGCTAGTTGTGCGACACACCCCCCAGCGTTGAGTGATCAAGTCGACGCTGCTAGAAGCTATCACAACGAGCCATAAAATCACTATCATCCTATTGCATAGCTTTGTCTTCCAAGCCCACCTCCCTTTCGATATCGACCAAATTCAGCATTGATCGAAAGTGCTCAAACTTCGATCTGGACAGAGCTTTTGTCAAGCCGTCTGCTGGCATTTGATCAGTCTTGAGATATTCGACTAGAAATCTACCTTTCTTGAATTCCTGCTTCAGCCACATGTTCTGGACGTCAACATGTCGCAACTTTGTCGTAATTCTCTGGTTCTCCTCAACTACAAGTCGAATCGACTGAAGATTGTCGCAGTATATCTTTAGAGGTCCGAGGTCAAGAGAGATGTCCCTGAGGAGGCGGTCTAGGGCGTAGCTCTCCTTGGCTGTTCTCTCTAGGCTCAAGATTTCTGCTTCGGTTGTAGAAGTCGTGACTGTGTCTTGGAGACCAGCCTTCCATACGACCGGTCCGTTGAATAGTGTCATGACATATCCCTGAGATGAGCGTCGGGTCTCGATGTCATCTGCAAATGACGCATCACTTGCGATCACAAGAGCCTCTCCTGCGTGCATCCCATCATAGGCGATGGCAAGGAATCTCGTGGTGTAGAGGTAGCGGATGCACTGGTTGGCTGCAGCAAGGTGTTCAGGCGATGGGTTTGTCAAGAACCTTGCAAGCTGGGCTGCTGCATGTGCTATGTCCGGCCTGGTCATAACCGCGATGTACATCAAAGACCCAACTCGTTCCTGATACGCCTTGATTTCTTCCTTGGAGGCCTGTCCGTCATACTTGACGAGAGGGATCGTTGTGATCGGGATCGATGGCACTCGAAGCTTTGAGTCGCAGAGCTTGAACTTTCGTGCGATTTTCTCAACGTAGGCGTCTTGGCAGAGATAGATCTTCCGATTTGGCCGATCTCTGAGAACCCTGATCCCAAGGTACCACTTGAACTCTTCTTCGCGCAGGTTGTATTTGGATTGGAGATGTTGAACGAGGTCGTCTACTGCCTTCTTTTCTTGCCGTGGGCTGAGGATCAGGATATCGTCAACATAGACAAGGACCAAGATTTTGCCGTCAGTGAAGACACAAGCTTCTTCGTCCGTACGATCGATCCCTGCGTTCTTGAGCGTCCGAGACAGCTCGTTATACCAGAGAAGTGGAGATTCGCGAAGACCGTAGAGGGCCTTGTCGAGTTCCGCAATCATGGTCGAAGTCTCCCCTGGCTTCAGGAAACCAAGTTCCACATATCCCTTAGG
>JAVIXY010000540.1:0-10233 GCA_033030565.1 Fusarium nematophilum | reverse complement strand
GAACAAACGAGTGGCGTCCGAGCAGAGAGTCAAGCCTCCGCAGACGAAACCTGACGGAGCGGGTGTCCGTACGCGCCTGGGCGGAGACGAGAGCCTAGCGTTTGTCTACGACTACAAGGCAGCCCACAAGGTTGCATTGGAGTATCTGAAGCCGGCCGTTGCGAAGGAGAAGCTGTTTATGGAGGTCATGGAGCGGATCAACAGCAGCAAGTCTCAGAGCGATGCCGAGCTACGGGGACAGGACAAGGCGGAAGCACTGATTGCCATGGAGTTGACACAGGTATTCGACTACATGGTACGGTATGAGGTTGCATATGGCTATGTTGCTGCCGGCGAGTCTTTGCTATTCCTTCATATCGACCGAGCCGATCCACAGACGCTGTATTGCCATGCGTGCGTGCCGGACGAGGACGTGGGCGAAGCGTCAAACGGGGACTGGGCCGACGACAAGGTGTCTTATACCGCTGTGGCTCAGCTGGCTAGCTTTTGCCTATTGAGTCTCCGATCTGAAGCTCTCAAGGGAGCTTCACTCGATGCGGCGTCGCGGAAGGCTGAGGCAACACTGAGGAAATGGAGAGACCCGTACGACGATGCGGCGCGTCTTCTAGGGGTAGAGGATACGGACTCGCCCTCGGCGTCGTCATCGCAAGCAACTGAAGGCTCGGAGTTCATGTCTAACGCGGCCCCGGCGGGCCGAGAGGTCTTGTTGCGGTCAAGGTCGTCCTGCAGGGCCACGGCGGTGCTTCGTAGAGATGAGGAGGACGAAGAAGACGACGGTCCGGGTGGTGATCTATCTCGATCTTGGGTAAGGACGGACGTCGGCAAACGGAAAGAAGGCCCATCGAGTGGCAGCTCCGAAGAGGGGGGGGGTGAGGAAGAGGAGGAGGATGCCGAGATGTCCGAGTCGGCACCTGCCAAGCAATACTGCACGCAGGCNGCAAACGGAAAGAAGGCCCATCGAGTGGCAGCTCCGAAGAGGGGGGGGGTGAGGAAGAGGAGGAGGATGCCGAGATGTCCGAGTCGGCACCTGCCAAGCAATACTGCACGCAGGCCTGCCTGTTGGGCCTCAAGAGAGGCTGGGATCTTGACGGCGGCTGCCCTAACGTGCTCTCGCATCGTACCTCCGAAGGTGGCACCCGGCACCCTATCGACGCCGATGAGTTCGCCCGCCTAGTGGGCGAGCGGCTCCGCCAGAACCCGTATCGAGACTGTGAGGCGTTGGACGGCTGGGGCAAGGCGGGAGCGACGGGCGTGCTCTTCAAGCTGGAGCTGGCGCCGTACGGGTACACATTTGTCGGCAAGGGAACGCTGCCTGGCCATCCCCGCCTCTTGGAGCACGAGAGCCGTATCTACGCGCGGCTCGACGGCCTCCAGGGCAAGGTAGTACCAGTGCACCTGGGACTCGCGCGGCTAGACCGGGGCTACATACTCCCTGGCGGGGCCAGGGTCTTCCACATGATGCTAATGTCGTGGGGTGGGGAGACGATGGCGGACACGGTGACCGTGGTCGCTAGCGCGGCAGACCTAGCGGCGGAAGTGCGGCGTTCTTCGCAGGCCGTCTGGGCCGAGGGCGTCGACCACGGCGACGAGCGCGACGCCAACCGGCTCTGGAACGACGAGCGCCACCGCATCATGCTCGTTGACTTCGACCACGCAACCCTTCTTCCAAACCTCAAACACAAGCAGCTTTTCAAGGTATCCGGTGAGGAGGAAACGGCAGGGAGATGATTTTGGGAATTACAACCGGAAACATGGTTTCCTACCGGGTCGCCTGCAGTCAGTATAGTAGCCGCTTGCTCACCCTTCAAGAAGACAAGCTTGCGCATGGTCTCAAAGTTGATGACGACACTCAAAGAGCATGCCGTATAGACTAGAACCAACTGCAGGTGAGAAACTGATTGAATCATGATGGGCGGCCCTCGGGAAAGTCCCCAAGCCTGGATCATGGTGCCCTGGATGAGGTCATACAAATATACAGCAACCTACGGCCTGGCGACTGGCAATCAGACACAGTCCAGAGCCTTGGGTCGATATACACACAGCACCAAAAACATATGCCTGACGATCATGCACATAATCCCCGTGGCCATCACCTCACACCAACATGATGCTCTCGACCCCTCCTCATACGTACTTCATATCACGATATTGGAAGACTTTCACAAACATGTCGCATCACAAGTACCGACACAAGTGCGTACGATGTAAGAGAAGTCGTTCCAGCACCTTTCATCGCCAGTTCCCAGCGGGACCAGGATATCCTACTGTCAAGGGAGTTTGTCGTCGATGTCGTGGATCGGATGAAGTGTCCATGGTCCACATACACCATCACCACTGGTACATCCTGCAAGAGCCTCCGAACAGCCAAACCCTGGAATCGGCAGAGCCGCTACACTCATCCCTAGGAAAGGGGGGATCTTTTCGGCGAAGCTCTCAGCATGGCCATCCAGAACAATCAGAGCTTCCGGCATCCCCGCCACCCTACCAGCGTCTTCCACCAGGTCGAGCAGAGCTTGCTGATGGCCCTAGTACTAGGACACATGAGCTTGTTGTTGGCCGCGATACAGCATTCTCGGCACCTCCACCACCAATTGGGCCTAAACCTCGATACTATCCATACCGCCCACATCTCAAGAAAGTGGCAGGCTAAGAAATGTGGGCTTTGAAGGGTTTATCGAAGATTATCTTAGACTTTCAATATATGAAATGACTCGCACCATTGTCTACTTCACTTCTGATGCATATCGTAAATCCGGCTGCGTACACAAGAGCTTTCTGTGTCGATATCTTCCGGTTACACTCAGTGCTCTTGCAAGCCTCAGCCACAGTCGCGTCTATTCCCTGTCAACCTATGCTGGCGGCCCGAGACCATGTTGCAGCCGATTTCCAGGAGCCGGGAACAAGGCTCATCAGTTGTGAGATGTGCAAACTGAATCCAGTGCGAGGGTCGCGATCTCTTTCACCGCAATATAAAATCGAGTACCAGCCGCCATCCAGCCCTATCCCCTTGGTGTCTGCGATAATCTCAATTTTGAGGCTGGCCTCAAATCTAAGCTAGTTGCGACGTCACAAAGAACACTTTTCGTATATCAAGGCCATGGAAACTTATAGTGTCGAAATGGATATCGATCCTGTCAGCCCGACCAATGCGGGTTCAGCCTCACTCCAGCGCACGGTCCCCGGTATTGAGCAAGCCGATGCCCTAGCCCAGGCAAATCGGATATACGAACGGTTGGTATGGCAGGTTGACATCGCAAACTTCTTCAGGGCCGTCGAGACCGTCCTGATTCCGTGGGCCACGCTCCTTGAGGAGACAACTCCACCTGATGATGCCCTAAGCACAGACCCTCGCTTCTTAGGCGCGTTCAAACGCTTGGATGCCGCGATTGACGATCAAGAGAACAGTGGGAGGCTGCTTTCGAGGCTTGCCTATGTACATCTTCATCGCTTGATAAAGCTTCTTCAGGACCGTGTGGCTTCGGACCGGCGGGCCGGCCGCATTCACCGTCGCAGTGGCTATAAAAACGCTTACATTGTACTTGATACGTATATGAGTGCTCAAAACCGTCCTTCGCCTTCTAGGCGCAGCCTCATAGAGCGAAAATGTCTAGCGAGACGATGGCACGACCTGGCTGGTTCACGGGCTGTCTTTCTACTCGCCTACTCTGGAGAAGCAGATAAGATCATGTTGGGCCACACCCAAGTCCCTTTAAGCATGACTATTCTACTGACATCATGATTACACAGGAAATGCCACAGGCGACCCGAAAAGCTCATATTTCAGCTTGTAATCAGCCGGGTCTTCAAGGAAGCGTCTACTGGGCTTCTGAAACTATGCAATTACATAGAACAAGAAGTGCAAGCGGTGGTACAGTCAGGGCAAAAGATAGATGTTGGAGCTGCACTTAGGAGCTGCGAAGCACTGTGGTACGCTAACTAATCTTCGGATTTGGAGAAGGTGGGGGTCGATCACTGCTATGGCGCTGGACCGCCTGACTCAATCGAGTATTTTACATCGTGGTTATTGGATACCTTTTGTGATGTAACCGCGTGCCGTCAGTTGTCCGCCTCGAACCTGTGTGCCACAGCTTGGGTGCTATAGCCTGTGTGCTGGTGTGACCTGCATGCCGCTGTAGCCTGTGTGCTGGTGTGACCTGTATGCCGCTGTAGCCTGTGTGCTGGTGTGACCTGTATGCCGCTGTAGCCTGTGTGCTGGTGTGACCTGCATGCCGCTGTAGCCTGTGTGCTGGTGTGACCTGTATGCCGCTGTAGCCTGTGTGCTGGTGTGACCTGTATGCCGCTGTAGCCTGTGTGCTGGTGTGACCTGCATGCCGCTGTAGCCTGTGTGCTGGTGTGACCTGTATGCCGCTGTAGCCTGTGTGCTGGTGTGACCTGTATGCCGCTGTAGCCTGTGTGCTGGTGTGACCTGCATGCCGCTGTAGCCTGTGTGCTGGTGTGACCTGCATGCCGCTGTAGCCTGTGTGCTGGTGTAGCCTGTGTGTCGTTGTAACGTAGCCTGTGTGCCGCTGTAGCCTGTGTGCTACAGCTTGGGTGCTACAGTTAGTGGCCAAAGTCTGACCCCACCCGACGCGACCGCCCCTTCCTCTTCCAACCCGCACAACTCGTCGCCATTATGTCGAATGAACGTCGTTTTGGGGATATTATATCTCCAAATCGTCAGAAAGGTCATGAGTTTTCTCCCGAAGCAAAAGGAGCTATGCTCGCTCTTTTACATACAGGTATGCCAGCACGCGCTGTCGGAGCTGAGTTTCGAACCGACCATAAGGTTGTCATGAAAATTAAGAAACGCTTCGATGAAACCGGCACAATTCAGTATCAGCCCAGAAGTGGGCGTCCCCATAAGCTTACACGGGCAGAGAGACGATATATCATGCGGATGATCCGGAAAGACCGTCTCATCACATGGGACGCCCTTGTCGATTCGCTTGATGCCCGCGTGTCAAAGCGGACAATCCGTCGCACCGTCGCCCTCTATTACAAGCGCAAATGGAAAGCTCTAGAGCGGCCAAAACTTGATGCAGATATGGCAAGAGTCAGGCTACGATGGTGTCAAGCTTGGTTGGAAGATATCGACGAATTGGTTGAGGTATATCTCTTTAAAGTTGGAGCGTCTGTCCAGGTATTCACTAAGTTAGATGATCAACTCGGATGAAGTCTCCGTGCAGAATAAAAGCAGCAACCCCAACGTCTATGCATTCCGGCTACCCCATGAAAAGTATAATAAGGAGGTGATCAATCAGCCTGACCACGTTAAACCGACGATTTCTATGATGTTCTGGGCAGGAATGTGGAAGACGGGCCGTACAGCTATTATCACTATGACACGAGATCCGAACGCAAGGAGAGGCGGATACTCGGCTTGGAGCTATCAACTTGCACTTCGTGATGGGCTTCTACCCTCATACGACGGCACCAGAAGGTTCCAGCAGGATAATGCTAAAATCCATACGGCCAGGACGACTATAAGTTGGCTGCTTGTCAATGGAATCGAGCTTTTGGAATGGCCGCCTAATTCCCCGGATCTGAGTCCCATTGAGAATGTCTGGAGCATTTTAAAACGGAAACTAAAGAGGTTATTCCCTCATCTAAAGGACCTGAAAGACAATGAGGCGGATAGGGCCGAGTTCCAAAGATGCGTTGAGGTCGCGTGGCGAGCAATTCCCCAGGATCAGATTCGGGACTGCTTAGAGTCACTCGAGCGCCGGCTGCGCGCCTGTATTCGGGCCCGGGGATGGTATACCAAATATTGAAGAGCGGATCTCAGGCTTCATTTTCATATATGAGTTATTTAAATTGATGCGTAATTGGCCGAGAACTGTGTAAGTGAAGTTGGGCGTGGAAAATGCAGGCATCGCCACTTGGTGTGGGTGGGGTCAGACTTTTGGCCTGTTACTGTATAACAGAGTATGCAAAGCTCTCCACAGAGAAAAGGGGGCCTCTTAGCAGTCCTTCGTCGGATCAGGTCAGCAAATGGCGCAGAACGAAATTGACCTTCGCAAGTCCGTGGCCGCAAAACATTCACCAGTCTGATGTGCATATCATAACTAGGGTAGAGCTTTGTTACCAGATGCCCAATCAGATATTAGCTTCAAGCAATAGCAGTATATTTAAGTGAAATGCAGCAGCTGACACAATAGTATACTGTTGGAGATCACAAGTGTGAGGCGACCAAGGCGGTGGCAAGGTGTGGAAGAAGGAGGAATATTCTACAAGAGATCGTGCCTGTACATAAACAGTGGTTCCCCTACTGCACTTTTGGGATGAATCAAGCAATCTGAATCTTCTCATTTCATCATATACCATCAGCAGAGTCGGTCTATCATCCGATCTACTAAATCCGCCGCAAAGTCGGGCACCTCTTTCAGAAGAATCCACCGTCCTTCCAGTCTACGCACATCCTCCACCACACAAGCCGCATATTGCGCAACAAGCTGCTTCAAAGGACATTCTCCCGCTGGGCAATGATCATAGACGTAGCGGACAACACTGCCAAACTCGGAGATGAAGGCCGATGGCCACACATCAAGTTGCGCCATTTCGAAGGCTAGCCGCGAGGAAGCTAGATTCATGAGAGCGGTAATGTCAAATTTGTTGGCGAAAACCCAGAGTCTCGCATGGCCGCTGAAACTGAAGGACATTGTCTCAATCTTCGGCTTACAATGAACATTGCTTTGGTCAATAATGGCGCCACTGTACTTCTGCGCGAAATCAGAGAGACATTGTCGTTTCTTCTTAGAGGGACCACAGTCGCAGCCGGTCGAGTCCTGCGAGAATTTCCGCTTGAGGGACGGCGAACTGCCGAAACTTGTGTTGCTTACCTCAACGCTGTCAAATAAGCCAGTGTGAGGCTGGTGTTTATTGTGAGGACCAAACACACCCCCTGTTGTACCAAAGAGAGAAGTGGAAGGCTGCTGCGGCTTTGAGACCCCAAACAGGCCACCTGTTGTGCCGACGCCACTGCCGTAGAGAGAGATGGAAGGCTGCTTCGGCATTGAGCCACCAAACAGACCACCCGTTCCGCCGAAGCCGCCAAAGAGAGAAGTGGAAGGCTGCGGCGGCTTTGAGCCACCAAACGGACCATCCGTTCTGCCGAAGCCACTGCCAAAGAGAGAAGTGGCAGGCTGCTGCGACTCTGAGTCACCAAACAGACCTCGAGGAATCGCGGCAGGTTTTAAGGCCCGGGAGACGGGTTTGGAAAGGCTTTCGTGGTTGCTGGTGCTACCACCGTCCAATAAAGTCGTACTGTGAGAGCTGTCCTTGCTATTGCCTTGATGTATGGTCGAAGTGGTTGCAAGTGTAGGAATTGGGCTGGGGTCCAGGCCCATTGGAGTTTTCTGAACGGTTTGGTCCGAGTGCTCTGCACCTATGGATGCCGTCATATGCAATGCTGCTACTTGTTTGCTGGGTTCTTCCTTTTTGTCCTGCTGGAAGCTCGTGTACGTCCCAGTGTATAAGAATTGCATAAAACGCAAGAAAACATCTTTGTCAACTTCCTCCAATGCCACATAGCCATCAGGTGACTTCCTTGATTCTCGGTCGGCCAGAGCAGTGAGTGTCGCGGACAGAGGCGGCAATAGGCCGGTGTGAATCGTGAATTCAGTCTTGTCTTGCCCTACGACGAATTGTGTCGTTGCCGTCAATCTGGCCAATTATCAGACGACATTGCGCATAAGCTATCAGAAGCACGTACCGCTCTAGTTGGTGTGGCGCTATGCCCATCAGCCCTCGCCAGCTTTCGCCCTGTGAAGCAACCTGGGTGGAAGACATCGTGGTTTTTCTGTTCGGTTCGCTAGATTTGAGTCGTTGATAAGTTTGTATGATGAGTGTGAAGTCAAATTCTTTTGTACTGGCTGGGAAGCGATGAGTCGGAGCCTTACCAATCTTATAGTCGTGGAAGTCCGCATGGTCTCTGGCCATGGCTCGTTACGCCGTGAAACGGGCTGACAGGAGGCCGAAGTACAGGCGGTGGCCAAGTCAATGGAGCCGCAGGCGAGGGCGCGTGCCGGGTCCTCGGCCACGGCCGAGGACCCCAACACACATCCACATTGGGAGATCAACTATCGGTATGGAATCCTCTTTGGAACTTCAGGTGCTTATTTTCACCGATAGTGGAAATACGCATCTTGGTGTTCACAATTGTGGTTATGGTACGAGGTCACACTTAGCTTCTCTTGGTCAATCAAATGCGAGTATATATTCATTGTGTCGGTGTAACCTGTCCCCTGCAATTGCATACAAAGTTTTCCACTAAAACGCCAGTCACAATGCCATAGTACTAGATGAAAGTCTGAACTTGACCATGCCACGTTACTGCAGATTCAGCACATAGATGTCGCTTCAACTCCAGAATGGTGTCTTCGCCCTCGTGATTTCGGCACGCAACGACGAGTTTACCCTCCTTTCCTCTGTCAACTGTTTGAGCAGCTTGTCCATCTTCGATGAAAGGATAGAGTTCATCTTTCGAAGAAGAGCAATGGTGTCATTCTTAGAAGACACGCGATCTTTGGCTTCCAGCAGCTCTGCTGTAGCCTGCGCACGCAATGTCTCCAGCTTGTCGTATTCGGCGAGGATCCATCTGCTCCTCTGAGCGAACGAGTCGGCGCAGGGGCAACCTGCCAGGCAAGCTTCGAGCGAATTTATGAAGATGATTACCTCATCCTTGAACTGTAAGCAGGCTGGTTCCGCCGTAGGGCATGAGTGCGTACCTGAAAAGCACGTCGAGGAACTGGCTTCCTCTCGATGAAGTGTTGATGTACTGGTGTCACAGAAGCAATATGAGTCATGCTGTTTGATTTCCGTGCAACGCGAGCGATGACTGGATCACATCGAATCCGAAATTGTCCAGCCGGGATCTCATCGAACTTCAATAGAATGAGCTGGGCCGAACCGTTTTGGTAACGGTGGGGCTCCTGACCCCGAAATAGCTATCAATGCATAGCCACATCCTAGAGACGCGTGCCAGCACACGGGACGCTCTCGTCGCGGTGTATTTTCGAACGGGCTATTAATAACATAGATCGTACAGCGTGTGGCCACCATGCGGGTGCAGGCATACGCATGTAGGAGCAGGCAGACGTCCGTAGTTCGGGTGATTTTGGAAGAAGCCAGTACGCGGGTGGTTCTACATGCGACGAGTGTAGTCCGGAAATGACCCGTGACTTATGGAACACTCTATTTCGAAAATGCTATGCTTTCAAAGCAAAGCGCATTTGGAATCATCTCAAAGCCCCATGCGATGTTCGAAAAACTTCAATTTAGAACTTAGAGGTTTGGTTGCAGGGTTTGTATATGCACAGCCCGGTCCTGATATGACAAAGGGTCACAATTAGTGTGTGATTTGTTTGGCCATTGAAGGCCTCATGATACCTCATGATACCTTAAGACTTATCGCAAGTGAATCCTCCAAAGTATGCATTTATAGTCTAGACTATTCCTCCCTCCTCTACTTCTATTTTCTCTTCATCAAGACATCCTCAATCCCATATTAAGAACTCTTTTCTCTTTCTCTCCCGTCAGAAACAGCCAGCAGCAACTACTCAACAAGATGCCTCCCCAAAGAGCTGCTGAGCCCGATGCTAGTCTCGCATCCAACAGAACATCCTTCCTCCGAGCCGGAAACCGGAAGATGAATCATTGCTGTCAATCTTGCTTTCATGGTTCTCTTGCCGCAGATNGCTAGTCTCGCATCCAACAGAACATCCTTCCTCCGAGCCGGAAACCGGAAGATGAATCATTGCTGTCAGTCTTGCTTTCATGATTCTCTTGCCGCAGACTTTGATGACCTCTCGCGTCATCCAGATATGACCGACAAGCCAGTCGAGCGCACACAGTATCAGTGCTTTCAACGTGAAGCAAACTCCTACAAGTGTGACTACTGTATTGAGAAAGGCTACTCTTGTACACCGTATGTATACCCCTCTTATTTACTACTCTCACTGACTTATATAACAGGCTCCCTGCACTGCTCCTAGGGAATGCCTCCGATGTGGATAAGCTATTCTCCTGGGCTGATGACCTTATCGATGCGCCGTATGATTCCAATACTCATGGTGGCAACCAACCCCAGCAAGAGCAAGGTGATATTATCCTCTATGCTCTCACACGAGAGACTCTCGCTCGACTTGTTGGGACGACTGTAGACATTCGCACATCTTTCAAGACCACCATTAAACGTCATAATATTGAGCACGGTCTTGAGACCTCATCTGCCGC
>JAVIXY010000539.1:0-10250 GCA_033030565.1 Fusarium nematophilum | reverse complement strand
GGTCCGATTTTTGCTTTACTTGGTTGTTGGACACACTGTCTCTTACCGCATCTGGAGGCGGCAAGGAAAGCAGCCCCGGCGGAAGTTTGTGTTTGAAGACGACATCCTCGCTGGAAAGAATATCTCCTTTGGCTGGAGGCATGTCGGAGAGTGCACCTCTGCCTGGTGAAGTGTGATGAAATGAGGTGACGAGGACCAAATGACTCCACCCGCAGAAAGGATGGTGATTTGTCGGGGCGATCAGAGGCGCAGCTAGACCCCGGCAACCAAAGTAAACAGTTGGTTCACAGATGCATGGATAAGCATCTATTAACTGCTGCCTGTTCACGCCCCAACTGGCCTTGCCAAATGAATCCGTTGGATTTTCCCACTCACATCATAGCAACTCGCGGTGCTTGACTCCTCACTGCAGCTACCGATCTTCGACTGCCCCCAAGGCAAAACATCATTCTCGACCCTCTTCTGATATCATGGCCCGCACTCTGTATCTCGTAGTCTACAATAGCCGCCTTTTCCCCGCCCACTGGGCCCTCTGGGTTCCAAGCCGCGAGATTCCAGACGTCGGCAAACGAATCCATGCTGAAGGGGATGTTGCCACTGGTTTTACGGTAACCTTTGAGCGGAACTACGATATCGGAACCACTGGCCGGCAGCATCAGGTTATTCCCCTTGCGGAAGTGGATGACAGCCACCTGGTCGATGTGCCGGGAGCCCGCAGCACGGAGAGCGAGCTGATGGGCAATATTAAAGCGCATGACACGGTTGAGGAGGTGGCATTAAGAGTTCCTGCTCCTGGACCGAGTCTGAGGTCCACTTCAAGTGTTGGTCCTAATTCACCCCGACTATGTCACGAGTTGAAGCTAACGAGGTCTAAATAATCAGGCGCCTCGCTCGCGAGTGGAAATCAAGAATTGCCAGACTTGGATCTTCGATCTTGTGAACCGGCTAGTCCGAGAAGGCATTGTGGATGAAACTGCTCTCAAGATACTGGAAAAAGCGCCTAAGAATTGACCGATGGGGGAGCCTGGGGGAGCGACCACAAGAAAGTTAAGAAGCTCGAACTCCCATGATCGATATCACGAGTATCGGGGGGCTTTTATTGATCACTAAGAATTAGAAAGGTCTAGCGACTATACCGTTACTTCTAGAATAGCTGAGTCGCATACAAGATCCCCAGTAGACTGAACGAAACCATCAAGAGGACGGATGCATCCTGCAAGCTATCGCTTCCCACTGCAAACAACCACAAAAAGAAAAAAACAAGCCCCGGAATACACGCTATAAAGATATATACTAGCATCCTCAGCCCCGACTTCTTCTCCCTCGCAATAATGCCCCAGAACTGCGGCCGGCCATCTGTGAGAATTTCTTCTGTGTCCTTCTTCTGCGGGATCCGGTCCACCGCGTCGTGCTCACTACAGCAACCCCCAGACGTCATTAAGCAGGCTTCAGTAGTTACCCGCCTATAGAATCTGTCGTAGAATTCATGCGGAGAGATGGGCGGCTCGTTATCCATTGGCCTAGGGCTGTAAAAGTAGCGCTGGTCGCTAATCGGCGGGATGCCCGGTCCTCGCTCGCAGTAGCGCTGGCTCATCCACGCCTCGAACTATTGAATAGCCCAGGTGAAAAATGTCTGGAGGGCATCTGGGGATCCCGGCCTACTGACCTTGTAAAAATCACAATGAGAGAAGGTCATCAAGCCGAACCAACTCCTGAGCCAACCTTTCACTTGGCGATACTCACTTCTCATTCTGCTAAAGAGTTGGCCATTGCAGAGAGACTGTGACTCGATTGGACGGAGATGCAGTGTATCCGAGTCCACCATGAACAGAACATATCGGCTTGCTATCGGCGGCATCGGCACCGCAATTTGAGGAGCGGTCGACGTCATAGAGCTCTGGGGGTTGAGCATGAAGCTTGATAGTGATCCAGCAGGGAAGGTACTATGTGACTGAGTTCGGTGACTTCCCCACTGGTGAGGGTGTACATCAGGAGAGTTGTCGAAGGTGGTCGATGGTGACCGCCACGACCACGCCCATGTGGCCCAGACAATGGCCTCTGCAAACGGTTCAGAGACGACTTCTTCTCGAGTATCGCCGCAAACCTTTGGTCTCGCTTTAGCATTGCATTATCTAGTATGTTCCCTAGTGGGGGCACTTACACACTTCCATGTCAGGATAGCATACCCAAGAGGCACCTGACGCCGTGATGGGGTTAAAGGACCCCAGTCCCACCCCCTTGGTAGGCAATTGCCTAATAGATCCTTGAGTCGTATAATCGACGAGACTCGCTTACCTTTCGACCATGTTACTTTATCTGGCCGCGAGTAGATGAGTTCAGAGACAACAGCTTTCATTTGCTCCTCCGTTTGTGGACTTTGACTCCCGTCCAGAGCGTCCTTGAGGAGTTTCTTTAATCCGAACTCGAAAGGGCGGTGGATTAAATGATAGAGCCCAGCGATGAAAGTGAGGAGCGACTGAGTTGGCGCGACTAGTTCCCGCAGGCCGGGAACACTGGTGTTCGGATCCGACTCGTCGGAGTCAGCGCCGTCATAAGCCGACCCGGTCTCGCAAGCGGCCAAATGATCAGCACCAATCCATTCGCTTTCTGCACTTTCAAGTATCACTCTCGATAAAGATCTAGATGATGTCTTGAAGAACCGACTGATCTGCCTGTGCTCCTCAGAATACAGCTCGCTTTCCAGATCGTCAGAAAAGCTCTCCAGCAAGCCTTGGATGCGACTGCAAAGGTCAAGCATTTCCTCGTGTAATTCAACGACTGGCTGCATCAGTTCCTTGAGGTTCACGGTACTCTTGAGAAGGTTGACGAAGTCATGCTCAGCTGATTGGTTGGTTCCATGCTTTGGGGCGGTCGTGCTGCAAACCATCAGCAAGCTAGGAAATCGTGATTGTGTTTCAGTACTGGCTTGGACTCTTACTGAGATTTTATGTGCTCCTCAAAGAATTCTTTCCCGGAAAACGCCATGTGACAGCCCTGCACTGGACACATCAAGAGTGGAGTTGCGTGGGATCTTCGGCTATGTCGTCTAGCAAGAGTTAGGTATGAACCCGATGAGCCTCACGGAGATGGTCACAAGCCTTAGCAGGTAAAGTGTGGCGAAAGTCTTGGATATTGCGTCAGGATCAGATAGACCGCCGAAGAACAGAGTGAGCTCACCCGGGAACACGCCTCGCAATGATAGTGAGGATGCCGGTTCCGCTCTGAGGCTCGGCCCACCCTCCTCTGCTTGGGGTGAATTCGTTGTGACGGGATGGTTCGGACATCTTTGGGTTCTCCTTCTCATCTCCAGGCATTTTTACTGCGATTTCGAGGTGCTTACTGTGGAGGGACTCTCTTAGGTGGTCTCATGAGATGTCGGGGAAGAGATCAAAAGAATCAGGCTGTGGAAAAACAACGCGTGCAGCTGTTGGACCACGAGGCATCATGCAATGTATCACGTGGCTGGCCGCATCAGCCAAGGGTACCAATTACGCTAAATTGGAAATAATCGTCCCTTGGCGGAGGAAATATATGCCGTGATATTTTCTCTGTTTAGATGTTTTTTTATACGCGGCTGGCCTAGGTTTGCTAATGTTGTCTACACAGCTTCAGGCTACTCACCAGGGCCTATCTATCACATAATAGTAGTTATAATAATCGAGCTTATAATAAGAATAAGGCAGGAAGCAAATAGACCTAGTTAAGCATCCTTTCTGCTAATATTAGATATAGGTTTCTATTACTACTTGCTTCACTTTTTTATCAGGGGCTCTGTCGTCCAGCGGGTTACACAGCCAGGACGATTTTAATCTTACTGGACCGATCATTGAAATGCGCGCCCCAGGGTATTCATGATATTTTTAAAAGAATCCTGCAGTCCTTGGGTTGCCCCAGGGAATGAGTGTCAACAGCACAATCGTCGCTATATAATTCAGGCCACGACAGCAAAGGATTTCTACAGCTGAAATCTAAGAAAGAATCCGTTTCCTAGACATCAACTTTAACAGCAATGATGTTGCGTGCGTAAAACCCCGTAACAAAGAGCCACGCCTTCTTCTTTCCTCCTTCAAGCGCCGGATCAATGCCAACCAACACGCCCGAGGTCGCCGACCGTAGCCTTTGGCCATCATCCTCAAATAATGGTTTGGTTTCCCAACTGGACGGGCTGCCCTCGCCATCTCGGTGCCCCGGCTTGACAAACCAAACTATGCCCGGCTCAGTGCCCTGAGGATTGCCAACACTATGTTGAAGATCAATGCCCCTCGACAATCCTGGTAGCACAAATCCACTACTGTCCTGTCCTTCTGCCGCAAAGGGATCGGAGAAGAAGCTGGGATTGTCAATGCAGGAGGGCAGATCGACAGTCTCGACAATCTGAACCCCTGCTTCTGCGTCAACCCGAGCAATATGAAGAGTTCCACTAGCAGCACTGCCAATAAGAATTTCATCCTTGGATCTGCCTTGGCCGAGCCCGTTATTGTTGTGCAATCCCGAGACTGCTACTGTGACTTGAACTCCAGCCGTGGGTTCAGTGACGGACAAATCCGCGACCTGAACGAGGACTGTGTTGGACCATTTAGCGCCGAAGTATACATCCTCTAGTTGCCTTAGATAGCCTCCGGGATAGTAATGATCGTTGGTGACATAGAAAGTCGTGGGTGAAAGGGCGAAAACATCGTTAGGTGTTTTGATCTCCGGGTGCCGGACCGACCGGATGTGCTTGATCGTTGATGTTCCGAGCAAGTGGTAAAAAATCTCAATCTGGGACCGGGCCTTGGGGACGGCCTGGGAAAATGTCTTTTCCTGCTTTCCCTCGCTCAAGTGCTGGTGGTACGCTGGATGCGGCGGATGGTTGATGGCAAGGATGTAGAAAGCCTGAGGATTATCCTGGTCTGAAATGACGTCGATGCCATGGGTGACGAACGGTCCATCAAAGTTTTCAAATGACAGCCTCTTGGACTTGAATGTCTGGTTCTGGTTATTGCGAGTCCTTTATTCATAGTGCTTCTGGTCCTACCTTGGGATCAATCACGTGTATCGACCCCCGGGATTTCTGGCCGGCGAGTGGATCCCCGAGCAGGCCGAGAGGAGGATACCATGAAAAGCGCGGGGAATCGGAGTCGTCGCAAGCAGCGAAGAGTAAGCCACTCGCCAGATGGTGGTGAAGATCCTCGCAGTGCGTCGTATCCTCGATCACGACGAGATCTCCATCGGCGACCTTGGTGTTGGATGGCTGTCGAAAGACACCCACAACGGTTGTGAAGCGATGTATCGATGGGGTGAGAAAGACTGCAGCGATGGCTGTCAAGATAGAGAAGGAGATGAGTCTTGGGAAGGCCATTGTGAGGAGTGGAAGTCCCAGACGATCCGGAAATCTGGGGAACTTGGGAAGTCTGGGGAGATCGTGTTGGGATCTGGCGGGGGCCGAGGGGTCATATACCCAGAAAAGGGCATTATGTGGGGGCTGCCAGGGATCAACGGCAATATGAAAGGAAATAGCCGGCGCAGTTTAAGATGTTGCGCCCAAAGCGAAAACAAGACATGTGGAGGTCAATGTCAGTGCCGAGGTAACATTGTGTGAGGGGATTTGTTCGGGGTAAAGTTTCAGATAGAATGAAAATGAGACATTACCCCCTCACGGCTCGGAGGCCGAGTCCGTGTGTGACGCGGATAGACCTTACAAAGGATGGATGCATCCAAGCCGCCTGTTTCGTCATCACGATTTTGGATAACAATTGTAGCACCAAAGGACGGGAACTGTTCCATATGAGGTAGGCTCTAAAGGGTTGTTGCTCGTATTGATGATGTAAAATGTAAACATCACAACTGTAGCAACCTGCAAGCTTGCTGAAGCTTCTTGTGTAGAATCAATGACTAACGAATAAGCCGGGTGGCGCTCTTCTTCCGCCACATCCGCCACCTCCTGGTGCTCAGTCGGATATCGGATCCCCATCTCCAAAGCCACATTTCAGACTACAGCTCGGCTCCTTTGAGAATTTCACTTCGCAACCAGAAGACTGAAGGAAGGATACCAGAGGCGAATGTCAGAAGAGGCAACTTGTCTTTTGCGCTGCCCAAACTCGCTGATGAATAACGCAGAAACTCGATGGATGTCTATTGAGTCGTCTAAAACTCTCTACTCGCTATGCGGTAGACGACCTCCTCACTAGCCATCTAAGATCTACTCTAGAGAGACATCATGCAAGACCTTAGGCACCCTGTCCTTGGAGGATATGGATCAAACCATCGGCGATATGTTTTCCCATCCATTCGTACCCATCGGCAGTCAGATGCAAGCCATCATCCCAGTACAAATCGCGATCTGCCTTGGACAGAGAGTGATACGGGAGATGGGAATACAAGTCAAAGGCGTAACTGTCAAAGTCGTTAGATAGAATCTCCCATCTTGACCTTTCCCGAGGAGAGCGGACTAACAAGTTTGGCTGCGAGTGGCCAAGAATGTGTTGGTTGAGCTCGAGTCGGCTGACCTCGAGCCACTCGGGTTTGGCCTTGCATTCCGGGACTGTCAGGGCGAGAACCTTACTTCCCTTTTCAGTTGCCATGCTCCAGTGCGATTGAAGTGCATCATAGATCCTGTCGACATCGAGCATGTGTCCGAGGTCACTGGATGTAAGACTGGAGTTAGGGCCAGTTCAGTGTGTGAGTAGGTGCAGAGAAACGTACTTAGTACCGCCGAGAAGAATCACCCAGTCATAGCTATCGGCGTCAACTGTGAATGGGGGAATATGTCAGTGCCATAATTAAAGATGACTTCTCAACGATAAGGTTGGATATGCATACGTTCTCGTTCCAACCGACGCTTGAAGAGTGTAAACGAGGCAACGTCTCCCGCCTCACCGCTCGTACGGATGCTAATCTCCCTGTCAGGGAACGCATCCTTGAGCTTCTTCTCCAGTGTTTCCGAGTAGGGACTTTCGCCCAGGCCATAGTTGTGATAGCCTTGTGTGAGCGAGTCACCGAAGCAGAGGATGTTGAGGGAGTTGCCCGGCATTGTCTCGTCTGGTGACTGATAATAGCGGTGGATAGCGAAGGGTGAGATCGGCCTCAACGATGGCTACAAAGCGGCGAGTTGTTTGTGCCACGCGGGGCCGTTAGGCAGAAGCGCTGCAGCCACAGAACATTCGTGGCGTTGGGCGGCCATGGAGGAGCTGACGGCGACGGATAACTAAGCCGAAGTTAGCCAGCAAACAAAATTTTGTAATTTTGTCTTGTATGGTATGAATTCATTGAATACCATCATTGCCTGTCAAATTCTCTAAAACTATTCAGTGTTAGATGCTCCGGCCGGTTGAGCAGACGTGTGCGTGCCTACCCTGGACCAGTGCAGGTGTTGCGTAGTGGGGATCAGCTATCGTCACGATAAGTCAAGTTATAGCTATATATTGGCCTCAAAGATTTCCAAATGTCTGTTTTTCTATTCTCCTTTATCTAGCTTTCTGTCTAATACCTTATGTCTCCATCCAGAGCCTGGTCTGATTGTCAAACTCTAACAACCATCTCATTCTCAGGCTCCACCTAAAGTCCCCTCACATTCAGCTAATCGCCTACCATCAGGCCACTACTACCAAGTCCCACTCCATTCACTCAGAGATAGCTTCTCACCGACAGCAGCTCTCTACCAGACCGTCATAATATCATGCAGTGCCAACGCTTGCTGTGGAACGTTTCAGGTCATGTTTAGTGACGTCAATGCCTCTGTGCTTGGACCTGCCAAAGCGTGAATCACCAATGACGTCAGGGCTTCGAGCTCCTGCAATCGTCAGCTGACAAGCACCAAACATCCTCAAACCCCGCAAAACCTCCAGCTCCATCGTCATCATTACCTTTATCGAGACCTAGTTCCCGTCGCTTTTATTTTGCCCTCTTTGGAATCCTCTACTTTCTTTCTGTATTCTTTCCCAGCCCATCAAACGGACCCTCATCGCCCATCATGGCCTCTCTCGTCGACACCTTGACCGCCTCTGGAGGCACGGAATCCGCAGGTTAGACGCTCCTCTCCTAGTGTCACGATTCTACAGTCCTCGATGCCGCATTCACGTCCCCCTTGCCTCTCTAACTAGCTAGGATCATCTCGCTCACATTTGAGAAGGCTTCCTCAACGACATCATCGCCCAGCTATGGCCCAACATCAACGTCGCCGGCGGCAGAATGATCAAGCAGGTGGTCGAGCCCATGCTGGATTCCATGCTTCCCGGCCCTCTCTCGACGCTACGCTTTGTCAAGCTGGACTTTGGGCCCACCCCGATCCATCTCTCTCACGTAGACGTTCACAAGACCGAAACTCAAGGCATCAAGCTTGACATGGACTTGGAATGGGACGGCCGGTGCGATTTCGAGCTCGAAGGCAAAATGGTGCCCAAAGTGGTAAACATCCACCACCATCTGCCGACGGCGGTTGCTCCCTACGTCTGACTGGGTATTGATTTAATAGGGAATCGAGCACGTAAAGTTGAAGGGAAGACTGTCAGTCTTGCTCTGCCCCTTGACAAACGTCATCCCTTTGGTATGAGCTCCAGCCGGGTCGACAACGTGCTGTGCTTAGACACTAATACCAAAGGTCACCAGATTGGAGCCGCCCAGATCGCATTCATCAACCCGCCGACTCTTGCACTCGACTTCACTGACGCCGCCAACCTCGCCGACTTTTCCCTGATTGACAAGGCCGTTCGCAAGACCATTCTCGATATCATTGCTTCCATGGCGGTCCTGCCCAACCGCTTCCTCGTCAAGCTGGACGCTTCCAACGACTACTTCAAGACCTTTCAACACCACGTCGGTGTCATTCGCCTCACGATTGGCACCGCTACCGGGATAACAGGCCCAAAGAAGAGCGGGGCCAAGCGACTGCTGGAAAAGCTCGTCAAAGACATCCCCGACTGTTATTGCCAAGTCAACGTCGGTGCGGAAGGGGAGTGGCGCACTTCGACCCAAAAAAACAAGCACGATCCGGAGTGGAACGAGACACACGACTTTCTTGTCACAGATCACGACCAAAGCATCACCATTGATGTGCAGGACGACGATCTGGGCGGCGACGACGACATTGGTATCGCTGCCACGACTGTCAGGCAGATCCTTTTGGCCGGTGGCTCCCAAGAGCTCAGCCTTGTCCACAAAGGCCAGCCCACCGAAAGCAAGCTGACAGTGCATGCCAAGTTCTACAACTTTGTTGGTGATTCCGACAGTGTTTCGGCCGCCGGCACCCAGACCGAGGGACAAATCTGCGGGCTTGCCTCTGTGCTCATTGCTGGCGTCGCCGGACTCACAGGTCAACGCGACGAGCTCAACCCCAGCGTCAAGGTGACATGGGGCGAAAAGGAGTTTGCCACGCCTGGCAAGACTTACAGCCCAGGGACGGACATTTTCAACCCAGCCTTTGATACGGCTTTTCGGTTCCCCATCACGGCCGACATGCTTGCCGACCCGCCGAGTTTTAAGCTGACGCTGATGAACGGGACGGAGGAGTCGGGCAGCTACGAGGTTCCGTTTGCAAGCGTGGCGGATGCTCGCGGTATGGACCTCGAGGAGGACTTCGACGTGGGGTCTGGTGCGGTGGTGAGGGCTCGGGTTTCACTTCGCGGATTGCAGCTGGCTGAGTGATTTGGAAGGGAAAACTATGTATTCAACCCCTAAGCAACGACGTGACGAGCAAAATTGATCAGTATGGACCTAGCGAGCAATGGACTACTCTTTTCCTCGCATGAGCAAAATTTCGAGCTCTGTAGGCAATCTCATGTTCTTGACACTGTTGAGAGATATTCCACGAGATCAGAAGGGGAGCAGCGTGAGCGTCGCAAACAATATGCCGCAATAATTAGCTACGGCTATAGATAGGTTTAGCAGAACCAGCTGGGCACTAGTTATCGTATAAATTTTAGTTACATCCGAGAAGTTATTTAATTTCGGGATCGCGTTCCAACACCCCTTTGAAGGCTTCTCTTCATCACTCACATACTGCGTAGGAAGGCCAGCGATAAATAGTGGTGCAGTTATTTACTTAACCGGATGCGCCACCAGGCTGCCTAATAGGCAATTAAATCAGAGGCCTAATATAAGGCTATAAAATAATAATTATATTAATAAATAGCTAACTCTTTTTATTTTATTTACCGCGATTAAGGTTAATAAAGCATATTATTTTATAACTTTCTCTATACCTAATAGCTAATCCTATATTACCTAGACCTTAAAATAGCTAGTAGCACTAGCTATAAGCCCTCTTACTACCT
>JAVIXY010000537.1:0-10358 GCA_033030565.1 Fusarium nematophilum | reverse complement strand
GCATTCGATTCGATAGATTCGTAAGATGTCCAAGCCTGGAGGGGAAGCGTCAGCAGGCCTCGTCTGATCGGACTGGGCAGCACTGGGTTTGTCTGCTGAAGAGGTACGCGTCCTTTCGGCGGCCGCCAGAAAAGATCTCGCCAGTACAGGGATTCATGGCTATTGGAATACGTATGATGCCCCTTTGGCGAACATGATAAGCAGCGAGAAATACCACCAACAGCGTATCCTCCCGCTATGTCTACACCAGTTGATGGGTTTCAAGGGGTTGCACATTTTGTCGGGGAAGGAAGAAAAACACAACCGACCACCCAAAAACCAGGGGCCGAAGAGGGGCAGCATAGAAACAAAATGATCAATTGATATCTCTTCCTTGTGAAGAGAAAAGGAAGAGGTTGAATGACTGAAAATCCCCCTGCCTAGCTAATAGCAGGCGTAGCAACTTAAGTACGTGTGGAGGCGGCTCTTTTCCCAATCTGGTTAGCCCCCTGCCACCAAACACAACATCTGACACTCAGTTCTAACCAATAACACCAAATTACTGGCCTCCACGGGCATGCACGTCTTTGGTTTGCAACCTGGTGGGGTCTTTGTCCCACACGAGTTCCATGGAGGCGAAGCAGGCTCCAAAGCAGTCAACACACTGGCGGCCAGCTCAACGAAGATCCTCCACCCAGGTCACGATATTTCCGGCGGGAGCAAGCGATTCTCCTTAGCGATGCGGAAGTCGCTCTCGTGGGATATCAGCGCGGCGTAGGAGAACAGGAAGCCGAGCACACGTTGCCGAATGCCTCGCCCGCGCTCTTGGGTGCATCCTTGGGCGTCGTCCTTGTTGCTGGAGCAGCCGCAGTCCCCTCCGCAAGAGAGATATTTCGTCCAGAGCTGAGGCTCAAGCAGGAAGCGCGGGATGGGCTTGAGAAACATCCGGCCTGTTGTCGAGACGAGATGTATATCCATACGCTCCGTGATGACGATCTCCCGACCGAGAACGAGCTGGTGGTGCAGAGGACGCGGCGGCATAACCCGCCCCGCGACCCAGAGCCAGCTGTGAATGCTGGCCAGCCGCTGCAGGTCGAGCTCCTTCTCGACGCAGGGCGTGACTTGACGACCAGCAGCAGCCAAGTCACCGGACTCTGTGCGGCACGACGCGGGCAAAGAGCGACAGGAGCTGGTCGTGGTCGTGTCGCGACGCGTCGGCGCCGTGCTCGTTCTCACGCTCGAGGACCCAGAGGATGGGGGACTCTGTTCGCATAAATGTTAGCTTGGACGGGTCAGCGACAGAGAGCACGGGCGGCGAATGCCCGACATGGCGGCATTCCGGTTTCGCCTCCGTCTTGAGAATTGGCAGCCATCTCCAGGGTGCCGAGAAGCGGGTCCCTGAATTGACGCGACCAGAGGCTGCTGTCTGCGATGGATTGGGCTCGATACGTTCAGAAAAATGACACGGCGCAACCACTCGACCTGGTGTTCAACCAGATCACATTTGGCGCGATACGCGGTGGCGAAGGCCCTTGGTCCACGAGCCAGCAGTCAAGCATGATTGGTGAAGCACGTGTGATTCTGCTGTGTCGTGGCGCATGAGACGACATCTATTGGTCGAGAGGTGCTCATTCAACTGCAAGTACGCGCTGGCGGTCGAGGAGGGGTGGCTTCGTCACTGACCATCAACTCTGCCCAACTCTGCCCAACTTTGTCGTATGAACGATGGCCATCATATTCTCGTGTCGTTTTCATAATCGTTGTGTCTCTCGGAGTTCACTCAATCATTGAGCATTGGCGCCGATCCTAAACTCCCCTAAACCCTGCGATTGGAGGGGCGCTGGGGACCAGACGTGGCTGCTACCGCCAGATTCCTTTCCTATTCCAAGAGCAGTGCTGGCCATTTGACTCCAATGCGAAGTTGCGGCCAGAAACAATACGGTCAACTGCCAGAAAGTCGTCAATTCGGGTTCGCTCTTCTGAGGATTACACCATAGAAAATGCCGAAGCGAAAGAACCAAGGCGCTGCAACTCGTGCCACAAAGAGGAGGAAGCCAGCTTTTGATGATGCGAGAACACCAGCAGCCGACGCTCCTGGGCAAAAGGCAAATGATGACTACACCGTCGGGTGGATCTGCGCTATAAGGACGGAGTATGTTGCCGCACAAGAATTTCTCGACGAGGAGCACGAAGGACCGGAGTTTGTGTCACCAAACGATACCAACGACTACACATTGGGTAGACTTGGGAAGCATAACGTGGTCATCGCTGTGTTGCCCGATGGTGAATACGGAACGTCTTCCGCGGCCAGTGTAGCGACGAACATGCTGCACAGCTTTCCCAATGTCAGGATAGGTTTAATGGTCGGCATTGGCGGCGGTGCACCAAGTGAGAAGCACGACATTCGTCTAGGCGACATTGTGGTCAGCGCACCTCGTGATGGCGAGGGCGGGGTATTCCAGTACGACTTTGGCAAGACGATCCAGGACCAGGCCTTTCAACACACGCGGTTTTTGAACCAGCCCCCGACAACTCTGCGAGGTGCGTTGACGGGAATCCAGGCCCAGTACACGAGGAAGGGGCATCAGCTTGAAGAGGCTATCAACGACGTTCTCGAGAAGAACCCGAGGCTACGACGACAGGGATACGAGCGGCCGCAGCCAGGTACTGATAGGCTGTTTAAAGCCGAAGTTACTTGCGACTCGAGGGGCTGCGCAGCATTCTGTGCTAATGAACTGTCGAACTTGGTACCGCGGCGCGAACGGACGACAGACGAGGATAATCCGGCAATTCACTATGGCTTAATTGCCTCCGCAAACCAGTTGATGAAGGACGCTACAGTTCGGGACAGGCTTGCAGCGGAGAAAGATGTTCTATGTTTTGAAATGGAAGCGGCTGGGCTCATGAACCACTTCCCCTGTCTGGTCGTTCGTGGTATATGCGACTACTCGGACTCCCACAAGAACAAGGAGTGGCAGGGCTATGCAGCAATGGCGGCGGCTGCCTATGCAAAAGATCTTCTCTGTCGCATAGCCCCAAATAGGGTTGAAGCTGAGAAGAAGATTGGCGATAATCTATCTGGTAAATTCAAAGCCTTAGAATCACGCCATTAACATGTTAATCCCATGTACAGGCCTCCATGAAGTTGCAGAAGAGCACCTGGACGTTGCAAAAGAGCACCATGAAGTTGCAGAAGAGCATTTGGACATTGCAAAAGGGCAGCTCCAAGCCCAGAAAGATCTAGCCAGGGACAGGATGTCCAAAGAACAACAAACGTGCCACCAGCTGTTCCGCCTCACAACTGACGGCAGCGACGCCACGTACGAGTGGTACAAAAGCCGAGTGGAAGAAAGGGTTGAAGGCACGTGCCTGTGGTTACTCCAACACAAGCATTTCCAGAGCTGGTTGAAACAGGAGTCTGGGCCCCTGCTAGTCACGGCGGATCCTGGCTGTGGAAAGTCGGTGTTGGCCAAGTACCTGATCGACCACGGCCTGCCGCGGACGACAACCATCTGTTACTTCTTCTTCAAAGACCAAGACCAGAACACCGTCCGGCAAGCGCTTTGCGCACTGCTTCACCAGCTCTTCTCTCAGAAGCCGTCTCTGATCGAACATGCCATGCCACAATTCCACAAGGATGGGAAAGGTTTGATCAACTCCACAGAGTCGCTCTGGAAGGTTCTGCGAAACGCCATAAAAGATCCCCAGGTAGGGCCCGTAATGATGGTCCTTGATGCCCTGGACGAATGTGCCGAATCAGAGTTTGCGGACCTGATGCAGAATATGAAGAACCAATTCCCGAGGGACCAATCGGGCCTTGGCAAGTTGAAGTATCTTCTAACGAGCCGCCCGTATGAGCAGATCGTGTCCAAGTTCCGCGGCCTGTTGGACGCTTTTCCAAATATCCGCATACCAGGAGAAGAAGAGTCGGAAACCATCAGCCAGGAGGTGAATCGCGTCATTACGCACCGGGTCAATCAGCTGTCGGAGAAGATGCGCCTCTCACTCCAAATAAAGCGCCACCTGGAGAAATGTCTACAGGAGACTACCCACCGCACCTATCTCTGGGTATACCTTGTGTTCGACTACTTGGGGGACGAAACCATTAAGAAGACAGAGAACGGGGTCGAGACCGCCATTGCAACACTTCCGAAGAGTGTCAATCAGGCATACGAGCAAATTCTTAACAAGTCTAAGGAACATCCGATGGTTCAGAAGGCCTTGAGTATCATCTTGGCTGCGAGTCGGCCGCTAACACTCTCGGAAATGAACATTGCCGTGAATATAGACGACACATCACAGTCTTTTCACGACCTCGACTTGGAGGACGAGGAGGACTTCAAGTTGCGTCTCAGATCTTGGTGCGGACTCTTCGTCTCAATCTATCATGGCAAAATTTATTTCCTTCATCAAACTGCTCGCGAGTTTCTCCTCGCAGATTTGGCGTCGCCTACAACTGTTCCGTCAGAGCTACACTGGCATCACTCCATCACCACCCGCCGCGCACACGCCGTTCTTGCAGAGCTCTGTGTGCGCTATCTGAACTTCTTTAACTCCGACGTTAGCCTTCGGACAGATGCGAATGTGGAAGCCGGCCACTCCGTCGATAGCCACGCCTTCTTAGATTACTCGGCCAAAACTTGGGGCGCTCACTTCCGCGAGGCCGGTATCATCGATGATGCTGCCCTTGTACCTTCCGCACTGAGAATTTGTGATCCGGATGCGAAGAGCTACTCGGCATGGTTTAGACTCTATTGGAAGACTACAGGTATGAAGACTACCGAGTATTTTACGGATCTTATGGTAGCGTCGTACTGTGGCCATCGTGCCACCGTCAAGCTACTTCTCGAGAAGGACGCCGACGTCGAGGCGAAGGATAAGTATTATGGTGGGACGCCGCTTTGGTGGGCCGCCCAGAGCGGGCACGAGGCCGTCGTCAAGCAGCTGCTTGACAAGGGCGCCGACGTCGAGGCCAAGGACAAGGGGGATGGTCGGACGCCGCTATCGTGGGCCGCCCAGAGCGGGCACGAGGCCGTCGTCAAGCTGCTGCTCGACAAGGGCGCCGACGTCGAGGCCAAGGACAAGCAGCGTGGTCGGACGCCGCTTTGGCGGGCCGCCGGGAAGGGGCACGCGGTCGTCGTCAAGCTGCTGCTCGACAAGGGCGCCGACGTCGAGGCCAAGGACAAGGGGGATGGTCGGACGCCGCTATCGTGGGCCGCCCAGAGCGGGCACGAGGCCGTCGTCAAGCTGCTGCTCGACAAGGGCGCCGACGTCGAGGCCAAGGACAAGCAGCGTGGTCGGACGCCGCTTTGGCGGGCCGCCGGGAAGGGGCACGCGGTCGTCGTCAAGCTGCTGCTCGACAAGGGCGCCGACGTCGAGGCCAAGGACAAGGGGTATGGTCGGACGCCGCTGTCGTTTGCCGGCGGGAACTGGCGCGAGGGCGTCATCTATTCGAAGGACAAGGCTTATGATGGGACGCCGCTATCGTGGGCCGCCGAGAACGGGCACGAGGCCGTCGTCAAGCTGCTGCTCGATAAGGGCGCCGACGTCGACGCCAAGGACGATTATGGTGGGACGCCGCTATCGTGGGCCGCCGCGAACGGGCACGAGGCCGTCGTCAAGCTGCTGCTCGATAAGGGCGCCGACGTCGACGCCAAGGACGATTATGGTGGGACGCCGCTATCGTGGGCCGCCGCGAACGGGCACGAGGCCGTCGTCAAGCTGCTGCTCGATAAGGGCGCCGACGTCGACGCCAAGGACGATTATGGTGGGACGCCGCTATCGTGGGCCGCCGGGAAGGGGCACGAGGCCGTCGTCAAGCTGCTGCTCGACAAGGGCGCCGACGTCGAGGCCAAGGGCGAGGATGGTGGGACGCCGCTATCGTGGGCCGCCGTTAACGGGTACGAGGCCGTCGTCAAGCTGCTGCTCGATAAGGGCGCCGACGTCGAGGCGAAGGACGATTATGGTGGGACGCCGCTAACGTGGGCCGCCGGGATCGGGGGGCACGAGGCCGTCGTCAAGCTGCTGCTCGATAAGGGCGCCGACGTCGAGGCCAAGAACAACTCCCGGAGCTGGACGCCGCTAACGTGGGCCGCCGTTAACGGGCACGAGGCCGTCGTCAAGCTGCTGCTCGATAAGGGTGCCGACGTCGAGGCCAAGGACGAGAATTGCGGTGGGACGCCGCTTTGGCGAGCCGCCGGCGGCGGGCACGAGGCCGTCGTCCGCGAGGCCGTCGTCAAGCTGCTGCTCGACAAGGGCGCCGACGTCGAGGCTAAGGACAACTCTGGCTGGACGCCGCTATCGTGGGCCGCCGAGAGCGGGCACGAGGCCGCCGTCAAGCTGCTGAGATAACACGTTAACCACCACCCCGCCCTCCTCCTGCTCCCCGCCCTCGCTTATATACCTCGGAAGTGGCAAATCAATGCTAGACAAATGAAAGAATTGTTAATTATTAGTCAACGCTTCTCGAATGCCGGAACTACTCTGCTAGATTCTAGTGACGGCCTCCGATTCTAACTGGATTGATGCTCACAGCCACTGGATATGAGGAATCAGAAGGCGCTCTGCCCAAAGTACACATGTTGCGCATCGCACATGTCGGCTGAGCTGCTCTGACGTATCGAATGCGCTGCAGTAGTGATGGATCGTTTCTCTAGGTGGCAAATCGACGCCGAAACTACAGGCGATATGATATTACGAGGAGATGTGCGCATACTGCCATTGCCAAACGCGTGACATCTTAGGTAATAGGATGGCGACTTGGTTCTTCCAGGTGCTGCTCCAAGACGGCCTCGGACACGAAATCCTCCACTCCTTGACGTGGGGTATGAGGAGCAGAACGATATGCTGACCAGTATGAACAATCTTGCCTATACTTGGAAGCATCAAGGCGTTCTGGAGACGTGCTGGCTCTGATGAGGAAATGCGTTCTTCATCGACAACGACTGCTTGGCCCAGGTCATCCATACACGACACAGTCATTAGCAACTTTAGATGAGTGGCCGGAATTGGCCCCGCGAGTTTAAGGAATGTCAGCTTTAATTCTAGCTCATCTCATCTAAAACAAGAAATAATCTGAGGCTCAAACAAGTCTGTACTGATGACCGAGGGAATAATGAAGTCGGATATTGAACCGTCTATACTAAAACCTAAAACGAAGACCGCCCATGATACACTTGTTGAGTGGCAACCAAGGCGCACAGTCATGTCCTCCACTAGTGGCAAGGACCTCAAGTGAAGTGTTAAGGCACGGTTCCGTGTACTCGCAGAGTATGGTTCTTGAGGTGCATTTTGTGGTCAAGTGGCATGTCGCAAACATGGCACTGGATCTTGTCGCCGTCCCGTAGATTCGACAAGTGTTTGCGTCGAAGGTGCTTAGTCAAGTCACCAGAAGTGTAGAACTCGTGGATGAGATCCTGGACAGCTCCATCATCGCCCGCTAAGGTGAGTGCCTTGCCGACACATATGAAGCATCTTCTCGGTCTCTCCTGCTTTGTCTTGACGAAGACTGACATCAGCGCCACATGCAGAGGGCTCTCGGCTGGAGGCCCAATGACAGCACGCCCGCTGGGGTAGTAGACGACGTGTTTGTGCGGCGGACGGTTGGCCCTTCTTCGACGACGCAATACGCACTGACCGCGTTGATAGCATTGTCTCTCCGCCGAAACTGGCCCTCGAGCGTGTCGCCAGGGGGAGCGGTGAGTGCTTCCACTAGTCGCTGTTGAGCCGGTCGCTGAGGTCGAGAGGACGTGTCCACGGCCGCCTGCTTGGCGAATCCAATACCTTGCAGTCGTCCCTCAATGTCGTCAACCGCCTGCTCAGCAGTCCATGCGTCTCGGATCTGCTGCTTGAGTGCCCTCTTTAGGTTCTGTTTCTCGTTTCTCACCTTGCGGCGGGCCTCTTTGTATTTTTCCGACCCTTGACGTAGCCCTCGAAGGTCTCGCTCCAATCGCTTGATCAGAGGATGAGTGCTCACCGATGCTGCCTGCTCAACTGTAAGGTCAGTCGGCCGCCGCTTGCTTATCGAGTGACCGACACTGCAGGCCTGCCTGATCAAGGCTTGCTGTGGCTTTTGTCCCCGGAGAATGCCCCATGTATCTGCACAGACCTCGCGTCCTAGGTAGTGCTTCTGAAAGGGAACCGAGTTTGCATGATCTAGCGCAAGGTTTCGCAGCGATTCGCTGATGTCGGCTGTATATCTAGTTAGCAAAAGGGACTTGGATCAAGAAGGACAATACAAACCACTTCGATCAAACTCATTGGCTGCATTATAGCGCAGGTTGTATGGGATAGTCGGGTACTCGAGCCCCAAGATCTCACCGATCCTTCTGATCCTCCTCCGATTTGGTCTTCATTCGGGCCACATCTCTCGATTTTTAAGATGTCCTCAGGTAAGGTCTTATCGCCGGTCGGGTTTTTGATTGTTCGGATGCCCATCCGAGTGTTGACCTATGTAGTGGCCGTTAGATCTAGCCATTCTCTGGAACACAGCGTAGTTACCTCGTTCAAAATTTCCGGAAATTCAGCATGGAGTTGGCTGATCGTCTCAACCTGTTTTCGATACGATCCCAGATGCTCCTTGTCTGCTGACGAAGCGTTGGGCTCAGGGATGATACTAATGTCGATTCGCGGATGGACATCGCGACGGTGAGTGATCTGAGTTGCGTACCGGGTACAGAGCTCTTGGCCACGGGGAAAGGGGATACCCGTCAAACTCTCCAGAGAGATGATTTTACTGAGCTCTGATCACCGACGGCGACGAGCTGTGGGAGCGGCAAGTACGTGGAAATGTTTTTCTCTCGCAGCCGGTCAATCTTACGGAGACGATCAGGGCTGGTCAGCACGCTGGGGTTGTGAGTTAAGACTTGCGTGTCCATGTTAACGTCAAAATGAGAGTTTCAGTCAGTGCTCGTGGTAGGTGAAAGGGGTTCTAAGAAGATTGAGCCACGGTAAGTTCTCAAAGTTGAGGTATAAATGTCGATAAAAACGCCGACGCATGACGGAGATTGAAGAAAAGGTAGAGTGGAAGGCCTCCCACATAGATATGCACATGACATAATTGGCCCGATTGCTAGCGTCGCATCGATCAAAACGCATGTCAGGAGCGGTCGCCCCCTTCAAAGTCATCGTACAGTGCTGGGTGTCCTATCCCTGAACGGCAGGGAGACGAGGGTTCAAAAGTCCGCAACCGGTCTACGCAAAACGTCGCGCAGCCTATCAGCGCAACAATCAATCTGGCAGACGTTGCAGTGTAAATGGTTTCCGCAGCTTCCGACACACCAACGTAGAGCACGTTCCAACGATGATTCTGCCTTGGTCCCTGGCGCTACGCGGCAGTTGGGCATGCGTAATGACTACCCAGCGCCATGAGACACAATGCGAGACGCAGTACTTAGTTCCACAACCCGGTAAACATTGCATTGCGTAAATAGCCGTGCGAGGCGGAGCATATTGATCTCGGAGTTTGTCCATCTCCGCATGTCCTCGTTGATATTCACCAATCCAGTAGAATTACCGCAGCATCATTACAGCCGATACGGTGGCAGCGGCTAACGCATGGGCTGTTACAGCGGATAGCAAGGAGGCTCTCAGACGTATGGCCATCAAAGTTGGCCCTCCAAGGGGCAGTAGAGATTGCTGCAAACCCCTCTCCGCTATTCGAGTCCGGGAGAAGAGTGTTGTGGATAGAGAAAAGAGGTGCACGAGGATGCATGTGACGAGATTCATGCAGTGTGATGGCTGATCTTCTAGAAGGACTAGTGAGCCTTTCGCCGTTTAGACAACTTGGTTCAAGTTTCTGCCGCCTGCACGATTGGCTGCTACGTTTGGTAAGGGTAACCGAGATGCAGGCTTTCACTTAATAGACTTCTCAGCCGTGAGACAGCTAGAGACTATATTCGCCATGCATCAGGTCTCATCCCATTTCGTAAATAGGAATTTCGTTGTCTTCTAGATTACGCACTTTGATTACGGGTTTATATTTAGTATAAATTTGGTAGATAGTTTCGGTCATTTTAGAGTCTGGGTGGCAATCTTCAACTACTGTAGCATCTCGTGAGATTTGCTCACCTTTCAACGTCCACGCGATGCCTCACAGCTAATCATTCCACCGGACTGTGACGGTTTCACGGGTAAAAGTGGAAAAACGGAGACTTTAAAGTCAGCGAGTTCCAGGAAATTCTACGGTAGTCTTAAGGTTCCGGAATTTAAGCATAATTGTACCACCACAAAGGATTAGTGTTGAATATGTGGCAAAAGGAAGCAATTAGCCATGGGAACATCGCCACTCAAGATGATTCCACATCTTATCGCCACAAGCCGCTGATCCCACACCTCGTAGAAAAGGCATATATAACCTGCCCCGAATCCTGGAAAAAAAG
>JAVIXY010000536.1:0-10381 GCA_033030565.1 Fusarium nematophilum | reverse complement strand
AGTGCCTCACGACTCGGGGAACTCATCGCATCACGGTATCTTTCGATGACATCGTTCAGCGCATCTTCTGCTTGCTGGAAGCGCGCTTCCTTTGGCAAGAGATCGGCGTAAGCAGCTTCCACAGGCTGCCGGTTCTTGAGCCGCTTCGCCATGATCTTCTTCAGTGCTGGCTCTTCGGTTGGGGGGTAGATTCCGCTTTTTTCGAAGCCGGATATGATGTTATGAGTCGAGAATCCTTTCGTGTAGATTTCCTTGAATGCTTCTGCGAAGGCAGTACGAGAAAAGGCGAGGTTGCCTTCTCTTATCGAGCGGCGAAGGACTTTCTGATGCGCCGCCTTGAGGGCCTGAAACACGCCGACGTCGAGCGGTTGAAGAATATGCGTAGAATGAGGAGGCAAGGTGCAGAACACGATATCAAACATGATACAGTAAGAGACGAAGTCGAAGNATCGAGCGGCGAAGGACTTTCTGATGCGCCGCCTTGAGGGCCTGAAACACGCCGACGTCGAGCGGTTGAAGAATATGCGTAGAATGAGGAGGCAAGGTGCAGAACACGATATCAAACATGATACAGTAAGAGACGAAGTCGAAGCTGAGGTGGCCTTGGAAGCCGTCGATGACGAGAAGTCGATAAATCCTTTCCTCGTGAGGGCGAGAGTTCGGCGGCTGCTTATGGAGGTAGTACGGCTTCTCTGTATCTCGCATCCACTCGTCACAGCCAAACCACTCTGGAAGAGAGTATCCTGACTTCTTTGCCTTCGCTGAACACTTCCAGGACCAGGCGTTGAACATGTGAAGCCACTCGAAGGAGATATCGCGGTTGGAGAAGCCGGTTTCTGACTTGGCGAAGCGCATACCAGGAATACAGTCGATATCGGCCCATGACTCCGTAGGGAAGGCTTTGAAGATCAGCCACGGTGGAATACTGTCACCGACGGCGTTTCCGGCACCTAAAAGAGTGCAAGTTTCTCGATTGTTGGGGTCGTTGATTTCAGGGCGCTGAGAACGGGTTGTACGGACGATAAGGACTTCAATCTGGTCTCCGAGGCAGCCAACGCGTATTCCACACTCGTCTTCATTCCATGATTCCGATGGGCCAATGTCGAATTCCTCATGGACTTCCTTGAGGCGAGAAAAGAAGGTTTTGACGTCGTCAACGTCGTTGTTCTCGAAGGACTTCCGTGCCTTCTCCACGGGCTTAATCTTCGTCTTTCTGAGCTCTTGATGACGCTCACGGAATCGTGGGTACCATCCCCTGCCTGGAAGAACGTCAGGAAGGCCTCTACTAAGTCTGAATTCCTTCGCAGCTTCTTCAACTTGTGCCTTTTCTGCTGGAAAGCCGGACCTCTCCAGCCACACGACGTATGCGACGAGGCCGGCTTCTTCCTCCTCTGTGATGAGCCTCGGGCGCCCTCTCTTCTTCGGAACACTTGGAGACGATAATTCTTTGATGTGTTGACGAGTCTCCCAAGTGGTGAGCTTCAATTTGCCTGCAATGTGGCGTATCGAGCCTGGTTGTGTGCCTCCTTTGCCTGCATCACGGTTGGATCGCATTGACCGTTTTGCATTCTGCCGGACCGCAGCGACGGCTTCTCTATTCCGAAGTTGACCCGAGACACGAGGCATAACGAGATTGATGAAATTACTACTTGGTTGGAACAAAAATAGTGAAATTTGGCTGTGTTTTGGGCCTTCTTGCGTTTCTTGCTAGTATCTGATGCTGTGCGGGGATTTTGTGCCTGTGCGGGAATTTTGTGCCCAACTGTGAGGGAGGTACGAGCTCACAGTTGTGCCGGGTGGGGCCCGGCCAACGGGTAATAATTGGCTTATTTCTGCTCGCATTCTGGTTCTTCTCTCTGCCAATAGATCTAGGGAAGTTAGCTTTCGTCCTACGATCTGCGCTTTATCAATACAGGCTCGGGGTTATTTCTTACAGAAAGTTTTCCAAGGTATCATTTGACTGATACTCTCGTCATCCAGAAGGCCCAAGTACGTTCCTTTGTAACTGATGATAAGGTCGAGGCTGCGATCCACGAATGAGTCCATGTCGCAAAATAAGAAAGCCGCAACCATGAGATAAGCCATATTCGCCATGTCTTCATTGCCTTTAGGCTTCAGCCATTGCGCTCTGGCGAATTTGAGGGCAACGCTGAGATCATATTTGTCTGCCTCAGCGGCGATTTGAAGAACCTCCTTGGCCGTCAGAGCATCTGGGATGTCGGTATTGCGATGGTGGATAACAGAACAAATTAGGCGCATCGCATCGGCATCGTCGTCCACAAGTGGAACGTCCCGGGGGAATTGACTGGATATCCCTTGGCCTTCACTCCAATTGGGACTGAACATGGCGTTGAAGACTTTTGAGGCAGAACGAAGGCACTGAGAGTAAACCCTCAAGCGTACCTTCTGTTCTCCGACAACGAGCACAACATCGCCATCAGAAGCGATGTGTTCGGCAGAGTTTGGTCCCCTGCGTTCTGCTGCATCCATCTCCTAGGTGAGGCTTAAAACCCCGACCATGCATGGTGAGGCCTAGGATCGTACAAACGACACAGAAGATGAGCTTCCTGGCGGGGTGAAATAAAAGATAGTCCTACAAAAGATTGTCAATACGTGCAACGCCTGGTGCCTTGGACATTTTTGAGACAAATTGCGGGAACACGCACGACTTGGATTGTTGCCCGACCCCTTGTGATGAATGAACTTGATGGCCATGGCCGGAATGCATAGGCAGTGACGGGGTGCCGCAGGGTCCATTTAAGATCGAACAGCTCGTCATCCGCCCACACACAACCCCGCAGTTGTGCAAGCTTCCAGCAAAAGCGAACCAATCAGTGGAGAAGTCACAACGTCATGTCAAGAATGATGGTGGAGATGGAACCTTTGGGTACGAAGCACCAGGAGTCTACCTCCGCCTCTGGCGAGGGGATGGCCATCACTCGGCTGTGATGACGACGTACAGTTCCTTAATCCAGGGCCACATGACGACGATATGGTTAGACTGCGGACAGAGTCCGTGTATGCCCCGGCTACAGCTCCATTTCCTAGGAAATGGATTTCGGCTGGGCGCGGGATCCTCTCCGAAGTGTTGGTTCATCTAGCCATTTAGCGACTTCAGACGCAGACCATGATTCCACCCACATACGCCTCCTGATGCCCCCTCTTTCCTCTCCTGATTGTGCGGTCTTGACCATCGTCATCAGAGCTTGTGCGCAATCTGAAAGTCTAGCGTACTTATATTCTTTAGTCGCCCCGGTCGAGCACCGCCATACCACCTCGGGATTAGGATGAAGATGTGCATTTTGCTCTTGTCGTCGAGCCAATCGCGCGACCCAGCGGAGCCGGGTGAGCTCTGCCGGAGCTGGCTCACCCGGCCCACCCTTCAGGGTGAGCCAGGCATCCACGCAGGTCTTGGCTTGAGACTTGGACGTAATCAATTTATGCTGTCGCGCATTGCTGCACTTGATTGGTTTCTCCGTCACGTCACGATGGTTGCGTAATTTGAACGCGTCTTTTGAACGCGTCGCCTGCATTCTCGTCTACCACTTCATCTTTCCTTATCTTGAAAGGACATTCCCGATCCTAGGATAATCGACTATTGACTTCTCTTGCGTCCTAATTGACTACGATTCGATTGCTCGTTGAGTGAAGGTATCTTTCGCCACGTCTTTTTGTCAACTACCATGGAATGCTCACTGACCATAGCAGATGTAGACCCCGACAATGGCTCCGGCGATTGCGATTCTCTGGTAGAGATACTCGAGCACGCACGCGATGCTCCTTGAGCTGCCGGAAGGAATCACTTCCGACGCACGTCACCCAATCGAGAAGATGGAACCATGACAGGGCTTGCAGCTGCGACGCTTATAGAGGACGACCAACAGTCTCTCCTCTCCTCCCGTTCACGACCTTTCACAACCAAGAAGAGCTTTATTCGATCCCGTTCCGCTTCACTTCTTTAAAAAAATCCGCCGTCATATTATTCCTGCGCGAAAGGGCACTCGACCGTCATGAGGGTTTGAGCGGACATGGCGACGCGTGGGCTTGCACGCCCTCAACATTATCGACGGTGAAGGCGGGAACGACGGAAAGATAATAGGTCTGGAGGAGGGGGGAGAATTAACATCACTGGCGCGGGTTTCTATCCGGTTGAGTCTGACCGAGTCGTGGACAAGTGACTGGCTGTTGAGCATCGGATTTGCCTCCGCGCCAAGGCCACCTGACACGTCATGGACTCAGAGGATGGCCGCAATGCGAGGGGATGACCCTTGAGGCGCTTTCGGCCAGTTCCTGGGCCGATCAACGTGGGGGCATCGTAGGACAGAACGTGCCGAGCATAAAGTCACAGGTGAACCAGCAAGAGCGAGGGGCGGCACGGACATCGCGGGGTCCATTTCAGGCAGAGCGAAGCGCATCTAACGGCAGCAAGAGAACAGAACGCATTCAAGAATCATCCGTCGCCATGCAGTCGTTATACGGATCAAGTCCAACGCTCACATTGGACCCCTGGTCCTGCTCCTCAATCTCTCAGGAGGTAGAGTCCGAAGACATCGACGCAGTGGACGAAGCCGAACTTGGTAAGCCAATGAAGAGACTACCGGCTAACGGAGCAACCGGTAGCCTCGCATACAGCCGGCTTCGGCCACATCCATCCATCGTCGCCTTGCGTAGGATGAGAACGAACCTGACGCAAGGAGGCTGCTTCTAATGGTTTGATGTGAGGTAAAAAGAGAGAATTCCTAGCGCATCTGTGTTTACTACCTGGTCTCAAAGAGACCTACGAGTACTCGCATCATGTGATCAAGTATACGGAGTCCTGAGTAGCCTCAGAGCAGCGTCTTAGATTCGGGTGGTGGTGGTGCTAACTTTCTACTTCGATTGCTTATACGAGTCGGTATTGAGTGTGACCGCTTCGGTGGATTCTACCTATATCTAGGGCCGAATCTCTAACCGCGGGGCGTTGAGCAATTCTTTGTGCGATTTCTTGATAGCAATGCAGAATCTCCTTGACCTCTGCATTGCTCTCACCCACGCTGGAGTGAGCCTGGGTCAAGGTTAGCATATACCATTCTGCCAGAACGATTGCACTTACGCCGGATTACGGTGTGGACGGGATGGGAGGGGATCGGGCTCACCTGTGGGATCAGGGAAAGGCAAGCGCTGGTACTGAGGTGTTAAGGGACGAAGAGGAAACTGAAAACACATGGAGGCTACTTGTCCACAGTTCAAAGCCGAGCTTTTTTAGAAGTATTCGGGTATCATATCAGACCATTTTGAGAAGATGCAAACAACTCACAGCAAGATGAATCGCAAGGGCATGTGATAAATTATATATATCTCGGATTTGATTCGCAGCCAACTTGATCGACCCTTTCGAGAACCCTCCTAGCCAAACTGCACAGACCCAGAGAAAGCAGCCCCAGGGAATTGGTTGCCTCTGCCTTTGCTGATGTTCTGAGTACCGCCAGGAGCGTTGAATTGGTCGCCGGACCCATAGATGTTGAAGGACGAGCTGGGTGGCTTCTCGATCTGTGCTTCTTCTATCGGTCGTCTTGATTGCCTGGCAGCTGAGTTCCTGATTTGTGATTCCCATCTGATCAGCTCGCCAAGCAGCCGTTTGAAACCATTGTCGTCCACGGAGCTAAACTTGACCATGTTGCTATGGTTGGCGTGGATGCTGATCGCGTTGTAACTCTCAAGGGTAGCCGAATCCTTGGAGACGACTTTTCCGACCCCAGACAAGGGCAGTTCTTCAAAGAAGCACGTAACCTCGAGATCCCGGCCGGCCTTCTGCTATTCCCGTACCATAGACCAGAACCGATCTTGAACGGACTGGAGGTACTTATCGTCTGTCTCCAAGATCTTCAACAACGACTTGTTGGTAGACTTGACGATCCCAAGGGCCGAAGCCGGTATCCTAGCCCAGCCGGCCATCTAGGATCCCCTGTAAGGAGTGCCCAGGAATACGATGCCCTTGGGGCAGTCGAATATGCCCCGGAGATATGGTTCGGGGTTATTTCGGGAGAGAAGAATGGCTTCCTTGCAGACGAGGTCGCGAGGAAGGAAGACTGCCGGAGATGCCGGCGGATGAATGCCACCAGGGCCGTCTTTCTCCCGGGCTGCTGCGGCCGCTGCGCAGCAACCAACTTCCTTGTTGTGGCTGTCGCCCTGCAGCCTCCTCTCCACTCTCGGCTCCTGGTCTGTGATGCGTGACCGTCTCCGATTGCTGGAGGACAAGCAGGAGGCGGGACGACTTTCGCCACACATCATCTAACGGTGCCGTGACTTGAGGAGCGGGAAAGTTCTGTCTTGGCAGCCTCTACTGGGCCCCATCAATTGCTTTCGTGCCCAAACCTGCAGCCACCAAAAGTTCTCGGCGGCTGCAGGCCTTTGATAATTCGCTACGTGTGATGTCGGCTGCAGTTGGCTGCCCCGAATCTGGCTCAGGACATGCCGATACGGTAATAGTTTCAGAAGCTGGATGATTTATACCGCGAACTCATCCGAAACATGGGCTCGGACTCTCTGAAACTTATCCAATGGATCTGCTTTGCTACGCGGCCCTTGTTATTAGACGAATTGCGATGGGCTATGCTTATCGACGCCGATTGCCCACACCAGTCATTGGATGAATGCCAGGCCGCAGACCGTGCTGGAGCCACCACCCGCCCCCGCATTTATGGGGTCGGTCGCAGCCATCACCTTGGCGACTCCACTGTCATTTTTTGAAACATTAAACACAACCGAACCTCCAGCCAGGCACCTTATGAGTAAAACTCGTAGCTGGCGGATAGCGACGAGCTCGACCATTTTTGTGAATCGGCCCTGAGAGTAGAATTCGCTCGAAACAGAGTATTCCTGTAGAATAATCATCTTCAATATACTTGGCCGGCCCACGCACAGAATCACTTGCACGTGTCCGGGGCTGCGGGGGCCCAGTTTCCATCCCCTCGCTGTTTGTTCCCTCTCCATCAGTAAAGGCAGTCTAATTTCAGCACCTGGCGCGTCCATTTTCTGTTTCCTGTCGTCTACAATGAATCCACCCTTTGCGGCCCAAAATAGGCCCACCCGAGCTGCCATGGCCTCTTCAGTCTATAAGAGGCAGCATTGCGCCTACCTTCGACTCCCCCATCCACATCGCTCAAGACGCGTCGTTGTTGATCGTTGTCTATCCACTTTCTCGACCGGATGACCACCAACACGATGATCGCGTCTCGGTCTGCGACCGCAGCCGATCTGCACGAAAACCACGCCGCCTTTCTTCAACGCTTTGCCGCCCGGGAGGCTCAGAACCGAGCCGCGAAGCAGAAGCCGACGCTCTCGATTGAAGAGCATGCTGCGCACCGGGCGCAGATGACCGATGTCCGCTTCATCAAGCCCAAATACTCTGACGAAACCGAAATCAACGTCACCGGCATCTTCAACAAATGGAGGCGGTATAAAGGAGGCCTGTTTCGTCTGCAACTGAATTGGTTTAAAGGCATACAGTATCTGGTTCTCGCAAATGCAACCATATTACCTTTAGTAATCTCCAGTGGGCTGGCCCAGAGTAGGAACATGTTGTCCGTGAAAGCCGAAAGCAACAGGCCCATTGACATTAGCTCGTCCAAGCTCGGTCAGGCTCTGAGCGTCGAGGCAAAGCAGATAGCTATGGCCTCGCATGCCATCCAACACCACACTAAGCAGCACACCGTCATCCTCCTTGACACCATCCGGGTCGGGCACAAAAATCGGCTCCCCCGGTGAGTGACCATGAACCGACCACAAACGGACTGTTTGGGTGTCACAGTCGAACTTCAGGATACCGTCAGTGATAGTAGCCTCCCCTCGGAAGGTCGTGGAATATATATAACGATACTTCTGGGTTATGAATTTTGGATTTATTGATGGCAGCTCGGGCGATAAGGCTCTGCATGAGGACCATTCCATGGTAGCCGTCAAAGTCTCATAGTTGGGAGAGGATGGTAGCGCAGGCAGCCGAAACCGAGTGACGCAGGTGCGTTTTTCGTCGCTCCTGTTCGCAGCAAAATATTTTGCGCTGGATGTCGAGGATTTCAAGTGCTCGTAAAGGAGAAGCTTCAGATAATCTGTGCCCCCAGCCTGTATAACATCGGCAACAATGTCGGTTTTGGTCGGATCGTCCTTCGATGGTTCCTGCCAGGCATTTATGGTGTGGAAGCACAAGAATGCAGGGCTTTCGTATGACGCAATTAACCCCTGGTCGTGCTTACGGTCGACTATATACCATGTCGCCGGCTTGGAAGGATCAATAGGCAGGATCGTATCCATAAAAGGCACATCGCCAATCTTCGACTCATCGAGATGTGCGTTCCACACACAAAGAACGACGTAGTCCTCTGTAATGAGCAGGGAATGAATATATGACGGTACACCAGTGAAAGTTGCCAGGATTGTAGTTTTTCCAGTGGAGGCAGAGACACGGAACACGCGATATATGCTATTGGCCCCGATCGTGAGGTTGAAGTTGAACACATCGCCAGCCACAGGATCAGAGCGGGCATGAGAGGCTGACCTGGGTCCACTCAGGTCAGGATGAAAATCCTTTTGTGTAGCGAGAGCAATTGGCTCCAGCGTCTCCGGGTCGAGCCTCTGGAATAAGTTACCGTCGGTCTTCAAATACAGGGTCTGAATGCCCTTGGAAGATTCCCAGCGCCCAGTGGCCTCTTCTCCTGGTACGCTGTCGAGGCCTGGCATATTAACCGACAGAGTCACGCCGACAGTCTTAGAAGACGGGCCAGTTGGGGGTTCAAATTCGCTCTGCATTTTGTTGAAGACTGTTTTGCATGGATCGCGTTTCTGGCCGAAGCCTACCCTGTCCAAGGTGCCAGTCTTCCGTACATACTCGATCAGAGCATCCGTGGCGAAGCGAGAGTTATACCAGACGCGTGTTGGCGAGATGGCATCATCCGGAGAAATGATTTGGAAGCGGTGCGTCTGGGTGAATCCATCAAACCAGTGCGATAGCTGGAACAGTCCACCGTTTTCAGTTTCAACCTGACTCTTGCCCGGACCTGTACGGTACAGGGTACCTGAGGCATAGGCCGGGATATTTCCGGTCACAGAAAGCTCGACTGGGGTGGGTACTTCGTACTCCGGATCAAACTATGCGACAAGTTAATATATTATTGATCTAAACAGTGCAAACGTGCGAAAAACTCACTCCCTTGTCATTGGGCCAGTCATTCCAATGGTCTCCGGTACTCTTCAAACCACTTTCCAAAGTGGAAGGGAGTTGTGTAAGCGAAGACATGATCGACTTGTTGAAGTGTACTCCTGGCTTCGTATAACGGAATGTTTTCCAATACTAAGCACCTTCACGAAGGGCGATACGCGTTCACTTTATACGCTGACCTTCTCTCTTGGGCAAACCCTTATTTTTTGCACTAGGCCACATCTGGAATAGGTTATCAATGGTGCCAGGTCAGAGTTCGTTAAGCAAGAGGCGAATCGTCTCGGCATTCATCATCGGCAGAGTCAAGTCTAGGCGCACGCAAGGATCGACACAGAGAAGACTTCTCTCCGTCTCTGACAGGCTGGAAGACACGTGGTGTGTCGGCGGTCGGATATTGCGGCAGCCGATATCGGCAAATCGGAGAGAAGCGAGCCCGTGGGGGCACACTGTTCACTTAAGGTTGGGCAGGTAATTGGTAGGTGCAACGCCCACGAGCACTAATATCAAGAGGTCTGATAGGCGTATAGTGCAGTGGAGGTTGCGCTGAGTTAATAGCTACGGAGCGTTGATAGCTGTTAGCAGCTGCTGTAAGTCACTGGAAAGCCCACTGTGAATCCCTTGTAAGATAACTGTATTTCTAGCTGTTGAGGTTCCGAATTCTTCTTCCTTTGTCTTATAAGCCCTGATACCTATAGACGGCAGCTAGCACGCCACGCCGGGTTCGTGCGCTAATTTCCGGAATTCCGCGAAACTATTACTAGGGGTTTTTAAAGTAAACGCTCACAATTATAGAAATAAAAAACTGATTTTTATTGAACTTTAAACAACCTTATCTTATATAAATCTCCTAGCCTTCCTAACCCTAACAGTACTTCTAAGACCTCTTACAGCTTAATATTAAGCAAGATATCGGCTATTAAAGTTAAGATATAGGGAAGCTACAGGGTAGCTAGAACCCGTACACTAAGGACTGCTAGTAGTAACAGCGCCCCACGCTGCTATAGGCTATAGCGTGATCGAGCCCTAGGAAGTTTCTTAGCCTTAGCCTTATAAATTTAATAATAATTATCTGCTAATATTGCCCCTATTCCCCTCCAGTGTTTCTATCTAGCGCATTAACTACTTATATAGCTCTAAACTAGGCTCTAGAGATATATTAAGAGTAAAGTACATAACTTTAAGTATCCT
>JAVIXY010000535.1:0-10386 GCA_033030565.1 Fusarium nematophilum | reverse complement strand
GAAAGAGTGGGGTTGGCGAAAGAGTGGTTGTGCATGGTAGGACCGCAAATTCGGGTTCCCGAAAACCCGTGCAATACAGCTAATTAGTTATGAGGCTAGTTTCGCTTTTCTGGTACTCTTCAAACTTTAAATTCCGGCCTGAGATTCTGGCGTTCGAGGCGCAATGGATATGAGCTCTGGAGCATTAACGTATGTGATAAGCGTGCGCCGCAGACAAGTATGCGCCGCAAGAACCCCTCAATTTCTCCTCCTTTCATCTGATCAATTATTTCTTAACCATTAAAGATGCCACAATCAAATATGGAAGCAAGAACCTTCTTGCCCTTCTTGCCCTTCAAGGTGGCCCGAAACTAGGTGTCCGACGCGCTGCAACAACAGATGAGTAACGAGCGAAGGCTACGTCGCCGACGGAATGGCATTCAATCTCGACGCGATCNCTTGCCCTTCAAGGTGGCCCGAAACTAGGTGTCCGACGCGCTGCAACAACAGATGAGTAACGAGCGAAGGCTACGTCGCCGACGGAATGGCATTCAATCTCGACGCGATCGGATCCCTAAATCACGCAAGCTATCTGATCTAGAGGAACAGATCATTATGCAATTCATTCTCGACCTAGATTCGCAAGGGTTTCCCCCGCGACTGCGTGGTGTTGAAGAAATGGCCAATCGACTGCTTGCCGACCGCGATGTATCACCTGTTGGCAAGCGATGGGCTTCTAACTTCGTCAAGCGGCATCCAGACCTCAAGACGCGTTTCTTTCGCAAGAATTTTACGTAATTACGTACGCTTTCGCTCTACCCCATATCAGCTGAGGCTCACTTATCGCATTTGCTCCGGCAAGATCTCGTGGGTCCGTTTCCTTAGTAGAGGGGTTGGAATCGTTTCGAGACGGCGTGGCATCAAGACGTTCAGCACACTGTTGCTTTACTTAAAGTTTGCTAGCAGAGAGACACTTTACCAATTCTATCGGGGTTTGCTATATTGGCTGGTGAGGCGTTTGATTCCTAATATCTTTGTTCCTCTAGGCTGGAGCAATGCTTGCATAAGAACGCCAAATAGTTTTACCCCAGCTTCTCATACTCACAGGCAATACCCCTGGCAAACCATTGACAAGGAGTTTAAGCATCCTATAGCTGGTGAGAATCAACGGGTACGATGTGTGCCAAGTCATTACTATTGCTGCCCTGGTCGAGACGCGGGGTGTCCGAGATCGTGCCTCCCCGTGCTTTAGCCCATGCACAAGCTGCGGACCGGACAACACGGGGATCCAACATCGCAGTCGGAAGTGACAGCGTTATCTGATCTCAGGCTCAAATGGATCCCTTATCGAATGCGGACAATACACAACTTTGGAAATCCTTGCGGCTGGTATCTCCTTTTGAGTACCCGGTGGGACAAGCTCGAAAATGGTAGAGGATTCGTACTAATTATTTCAGATCCTTGGGTGAAGAACATCTGAAGCTTAATAGCCTAGGGTAGCCATAACATCGAACATCACCTGCATAAGGCTGAGGTAGTGAAGATCTGCAACATACTCTCCGCGGCCAGCTCCCTGTAACCTCAGCCCTATCAACAGTCTATTCCAAAGCTTGAGAGTCAGCATGATGAAGTGTGCGCAGTAGTACGTGCACTGGATTTTGATGTGACTTGTATCTGGAAACAAAGGTCCTCTAGCCCTCGACGTGCTCTCCGTCTCAACTAGCATTGACCACGCTCTCCTGGACGAGACTGCCGTGACTAGAAGGTCGGGCTGACCGATGCTATCTCGGCCTACATGCATGGGTGTTCTTGTAGTGTGTACCAGGCTACCAGCCACATACTACGAGTTGGGTTTGGTGAGGACTGCGCTATGTTAAAGAACGGAAGGCTGACTCCTCATGCAAGTCTTGTGCAAGTTGAACACAGAGTGTGATTAGGGCTTACAGAGGCGGTTAAACATTATCGGAAAACATGGTGCAATTAGAAAATGGGTATCAGCGTACCTTTTGCACGTCATCTACATTCGCTAAACTTCAAGCAACAGTATCGTGACGTCATCGTTTGAACGTATCTGATTCAATCGAGTTTACCTAGCCTGGGCAATTCTCTTTTAGAGCTCCATCTTCATTTCTTCGTGTCTAACTTGATCAAATAACTCTCTAGCCAGGCCGAAGCTTTGGAGGAAGCTCCGTAAACTCTTCTGATCAAAGATCTAACTGTCCAACTTCAGGCAATTGGAGGCAGGGTTCTACTGACTCTGAGGAGGAAAGTTAAAGCTGGGCTCCTCGAGTAGATCTATCATCTGGTTATTTCCGTTGAACCATTCTTCAAGCCCATTACTGTTACCCATCCAAACAGTCGGATGTATTCCTCCCTGACCATCAAGGCCTCCGAGAGTATCTAATGCGCCTTCCATAGCCTGCTGACGCCTGGGCTTGTTTTGGATGACAAGGCCGAACTACCTTGATGGTGAATATCCTGGTTCAACATAGGCAAACCCAAAGTTGTTAAATAGGCGTTGAGTGTGGCGTTAGACTGCGACTGTCCTCCATTCGAATCTGAAGAGCAATACTCGAGGTAGCGCAGGGCAACTTGATAAAGTACCTGAAAGAGGCGATGCATCTTCGCCGCGGCCTCCGAAAGTGTTGGAGTTGACTCCATTGATGTTATGAAAGCTTGAAGGCGGTTGAGATCGGTTTCATCTTGACATTCTATAACATGGCAAAACAGCACGATAAAAGGAGTAAACGGTGCAAGGAGCAGTGTCCTAAAAGGCCAGTTGTAAGCACCACACCATAGTAAGAGAATGGGCTACAGGGAATTGAAGTGACCCCCACTCACCAATGCACATAGGTCGAGAAGTATAGCGAGTTTCCATCTTCGAAGACGCTGAGGAAATCTTGGTGTCGTTGCAGCGTAGCTCTCGCAGCTTCAATGCAGAGTGGGATGAACGCTGAAGAAGATTCTTCAGGAGGCGGACTTGCCCGATAGATAAGAGTAAGAAGTGAAAGGCGTAGTACGTCATTACACAGAGTCATGAACTCGACGATACGGTTACCGAATCTTTGTCTGGCTTCTTGAAGGTAGTGATCCTGGAGGTAAAGTTAGCTTCACACTATGTGTTAATGCGGGCCAGAAGGGCCTTACGTTTACTTCACGTAACTTGCGTTCGATTTCGTGTAGCTCGCTCGAGAGGGCTTCAGCTCGAGACTGTCGGACATGGTTGGGTTGTGAAAGGGCTTCTGGACTGTACAAGCTCTGGTACACAGCGCCTTGACACCGAGCTGTGTTAATCCACATAGCGACAGTAGCGCCGAGTGGAGAGCGAGTGCCATGTAGTGGAAGCATTGGCGTAGTAATGTCCCAGTTCTGGATATTAGAAGCCCTTCCTAAGCGCAACGACAAGTTCTTATCGATAAAGTAAATGATCCAGAACAAAAACTGCTTAGGCTTCATCTCGTCGGAAATGATAACATACTTCCCGGGAGAAAGTTGATGGTACCCGAGGGTTTGACACAGCTCCGAGGCCTTTGATGATAAGGTCCAGGCGAGCGATGGCTTCGAGATTTCAATGGCATGAACGGCCTAAAAGAAACGACAATTTAGAAAAGGGTTTGGAGAATAATATAATCTGAGTACTTACGCCTAGAAGCAAAGCCGTGATCATATCCGCTGTTGCTGGGAGATGAAGCGGCAGGTCAACCAGAGCCGACTCGAGATTAACACGGCACATGAGAGCGTAGCTATCATTTTCACTTTTCCCCTCCAATGTGGACTCAGATCGCTCTAAAAACAATTGTAGGAGACCAGAATTAGCGATTATTAAGTCACTTTCCGAGAAGTTTTCGGAAAAGTACACTCTGAGACAGATATCGGAGAACATTTCGACTGGAACGAGATCGCAGATCCATGCGGATGCGTCGAAGAGGTCTGCTTAAAGTCGGGTTAGCGAACCGAAATCGAGCATACAGAAACAAGTCCCTCTTAAGGGCTCAGGGACTTACTCTTGGCCGCATGTATGAGAGCCACCGCCTTCTCAATTGGTGGTAGCTCGCGGCCTCGGGGCGATGGATGACGAGGTGGCTTCGCAAAAGGATATGACATCTCAGTTTTGGACGTTGACTGTTTCAGTGCGCTGACAATGCAATGTAACGAGTCCAGCGCCTCACTCAAACTTCCATCCGAGGTCTGCACAGGGTTGTTGCATACTGCCTTTCGAAGAAAATCGTTGGCAAAGGCAGATTGGGCGGCGAGAGAGGACTCTCCCTCAACCACTGGACTATTCACAGTCGACTGTGATATTCCCCCAAATGGTGTTGACGACGGTGTATGGGCCGCTGTGTCCATTCTACTGGCAGCTGTCCATACGGAAGGGGCGGATTGGGCATCGGGAGAAGGCATGCTAGTCTTTAGATCCTGCAGTAGTCGGGTTACACCCTCGAGCCGGCGATCTATGGAATTGATTTTTTCCTCACTAAAATATTCAAAATTAGAGTAATTCAAGCCAAGTTAACCTAGGTCAAAGCTTGGGAAGCCATAATTTGAACGTCAAACGGTTCGAATGGAGTGAAGACACACGAACTATTTGGTAGACACCAGCGCATGGCTACGCTTCTCCCTTGGCCGTCTCACACCTTTAGTGCAAGGGATGTTTGCTTGAACGCAGTGGGAACAGGGACAGTTTCTATCACATCGAATCTTAAACGATGTCAGATAACGGCCACCAGGCACTTGATGCTTGCAAACCCAGCAAGCGGGTCAAGAAGACATCTTACTTTGCGGGAGCGACACGACTCGCACTGGAGGTGTGTCAGCGGTAGATGCGCAGGCCTGAAATAGAGAGGTTGCTCACGGCTCTCCGAAGGGGGGGGGAAGATGGTGGCGAGTTTGAGCCGTCCACGGTAGGACCTGCCATTACTTGGGAGTCGGACATGCTGAGCGGATTTAGGTGCGCAGGAGTTAGGGGGGATATGCGGCTGATCGAATCGGATTCCACGATAGCAAGGGCTGATTTTTGCGATATCCCGGGCGTATAATAGTCTTGCTTCAAAATTAGACAAAAATGGCAGGTCTACAAGAGACAGGATAAAAATTCTGATGATGCTAGCGGAGTTTCGCGCGCCGAAATATACGCGCTGGATTGCCGGGGGCCGAGAACCCCGTAGTTCCGGGTTCGGATATTGTAGACCCACACGCTATTAGACGGAGACCCCCCCACTCCCCGGAAGTTCGGAGGCCCTAGAATGCGAGTTGAGCCAGTGGCCAGACAAGCACATAATATTGCCACACCCCTTTCTCGGGATCCCGCAACGCGAAATAATGACGTGTCATCTCCAAGGACGCCCCCCGTTATTTTTGTTCTTCCTACGTCGTTACGCAACGGGCATTCAGGAACTAGTTGCAAGGGCCATCGGTTCTTGACAGCCTCGGCATTTCATGTAAGTAACGACCGGCAATGTATGTCATGCAGGCGTCGTCGTCGAACGGCAATCAGGGAGCTTTTCAATCAGCTTTGCGGCCTGAGCTCAGTAGTTAGGGCGACTTCGATCAATACGTACTGTCAGGGCAGGTGCTGAGGGGTCCGAAGCCCGCAATCCTAATAGCAGCAAAGGCAATCTTCTAATTGGCCTACCATCTATACGAATCGTGCATATGTGGGCCTTTACTGCCAAAGAATCCAGCCGAGAAGACTACCGATAGATCCTAGTATGAAGCGGCAGAGTTACAGATACAAATATCAATAAATGTTACTACGTAAGAGCGCAGCGACCGGGGGCTAATCGATCGCCGAGGACACACTGCGTGATATGCACCGACGCCACTGGTCGTATTCGGATTTCCATCTCGTTGCGCCTCGGTTTCGTACCTTCGTCGCCGTTAATCTAATGCATCCACATTCTTCTTAAAGATCCACGATTGCCACACAGACTTGTCTCTCCTCTACATGAAGGGTGCATAACCCTACCTCTAGGGCTTGTGTATACAAGGGATCGTCGATTTCACGGGTCGTTACGCAGCACGACGGCAGACCCCCAGATCAATCAAACAGCGATCCCTACTATTTTCTACATATTGATTCGAGAAATTTGGCCTGTCGCAATATCAGCGTACGACCATATCAGTGCGCCTTGTTTAGACATCAGTTGCCGCAAATCGGAACCATGGCGGCCCTCGGTCAACCTTCCACTGGGTGAAACCCCATCGCAATAATTGTCTTACAATCTTCGCTAACCTATTGTCCAGGAAGAAGAACCTATTCGAGGATACTGTCGAGACTCCTCATCGAGTTCACACTAGGCGCAAGTCCCCCAAGGCTGCGTCTGCCATCCCTGTCACCGAATCGAAGGCGTCCACCGGCCGCATCTACCGAAAGGGCGAGCTCATCGATGGCTGGGAGGTCGGCACTGACCCTAAAGTCGATACCTCGGGTGTGTTTGAATTCGGTGGTAGCGTTGGCGTGTTATCCCTGATGATAGGTTTCCCCCTGCTTATGTGGTATATGTGGATTGGCGCCACTTACTACGATGGAAAGCTGCCTACGCGCGAGGAGGGCCAAAGTTGGGGCGAGTTTGGCAGGCAGGTAGCCGATCTCGTCTACACCGGTGCTTTCCCTACCCTCCGCGCTTGGCGTATCTACTGGACTTTCTTTATCTTTGAGGCTATCTGCTACTGCGTCCTGCCGGGCGTTTGGGCCTGGGGGAAGCCTCTACCTCACGAGAAGGGAAGGCAGTTGAAGTACTTCTGCAACTGCTACGTCAGCTTCCACTTTACAATTGCCGCCCTGGCCGCCCTCCACGTCAGTGGTCTCTTCCCGCTCTACACCTTTATCGACGAGTTTGGCCCTCTGCTATCCGTGGCTATCTTCAGCGGTTTCCTCGTGTCCTTTGTCGCGTACTTCTCTGCTCTCTGGAGAGGCGCCCATCATCGTATGACTGGGTATCCTATCTACGATTTCTTCCTCGGCGCCGAGCTGAACCCTCGCATGTTTGGTATCTTAGACTTCAAGATGTTCTTTATGGTCCGCATCCCATGGTTCATTCTCTTCGGTCTAAGCTGCGGTACCGCGGCGCGTCAGTACGAGAAGTACGGATATATCTCAGGCGAGGTGCTTTTCTTAGTCGTAGCACACTACCTCTACGCGAACGCCTGCGCTAAGGGCGAGCAGCTCATTATCTCGAGTTGGTAGGAATTTTCTGGCCCCCTACTTGAGAATGTCTAACACCACTCTAGGGATATCTATTACGAGAAATGGGGTTTTATGCTTATCTTCTGGAACCTTGCTGGTGTCCCTATGTCGTACTGTCACTGTGCTATCTTCCTGGCTAACCACCACCCATCCGAGTACAAGTGGAACCCCGTTGCGCTCGCAGCCCTCTATGTCTCGTACCTCTTTGTATATTGGGTCTGGGATACCACAAACAGCCAGAAGAACGGCTTCCGCGCCCAGGAGCGCGACCAGCTTATCAATCGCAAGACCTTCCCCCAGTTGCCGTGGCAGACAGTCAAGAACCCTAAGACCATCACCTCGGCGAGGGGGGACGTGATTATGGTCGACGGCTGGCTCGGCTATGCCCGCAAGATTCACTACACTTGTGACATCTTTTTCGCCCTCTCCTGGGGCCTGATCACGGGCTTCAAAAGCCCCTACCCTTGGTTTTACTCCGTCTTCTTTACTATCATGGTCATCCACCGCGCCATCCGCGACGCCCGCCGCTGCCGTGAGAAGTACGGCGACGCTTGGGCCCAATACGAGCGAGAGGTTCCCTACCTTTTCATCCCTGTAAGTTCTACGGACGCGCGAAACTGAGTGAAATTCGCGACTGACTCGTGCGCAGTACGTCATCTAGGGGCTGGAACTCCCACAATCACCTTCAAATTTGTGGCGTCATATGCCACAGTCTTTGGGCTGCATCCGTCATACCCATCTTTTCGCCGCCAGCAGTTAGCGCAGCTACCGGTAGTACATACCAGCGCAATCGAGGGTGGGTAGTAAGGTAAGGAGGACAACGGGCGGCATGGTATGTGCAGATATACCGGCCTAAATAGTTTATTGTAAAACTCACTGGTGTGTTGCTTTTAGAGTATAATTTCCGCATCATTCTTTGTACATAGTAAAAGACAACACCTGGTTGCCTTTTTAACCCCCATCTAGTAGAATGAGTAAAGAAAAACTTGTTTCTCGAGAAAGCGACGCCTGCATAACAATTCAACTAGCCTGTAGCAAGACACCTTCTTCTCGCTGGGTTTGCCATCTTGCGTATGTATGCCTGGGGACCGGCAAGATTTCGACCCATTGGCGCAAAACAAGAAAATCCTTTTTTGCCTGGGGTTTTCCACCCTCTCCGGGAAGCCTGGGCCTAAGAAAGATAGACGGAGAAAATCACCCGAGTATCAAGTTGAAGCATGCCGGACGGCTATCTGCTTTATCCCCCTTGCATCCGGGAACACCTCGCAATGCCGTTTCGGCTGGATGATTGGACTCTTCAACGCCCAGCCACTTCCAGACAAATTGTTGCGACCAAATTGTTACATGATCGTCCCATTATTATGTCGTTTGGCATCCCCGCACCAATCCGGCTTACGAATACGAACCCGATGCCGCTCGGGTGTGGACTTAACTCAGTCCGTTGTCCGACCGGCCCCTCTGACTTCGGCACTTTCAATGCCGCACCCCAAGTCCCGAAGTTCCATTGAACAGCGCACTCCCTCCAGGTTTACCCACGTCTATTCGCGCCCCGACGGCTCCGTCATCCGTCACTCTGCGCAAACAGTGTGGCAGGGGCAAGCGGCTCAGGGTTTTATCATTTTGCACCCAATACACGTACTTGAGGGGGACTCAAGGTCCTCCCCCGTGGCCACACATGGGAGCGGGAGCGACCACGGGGCAGCCGGACTAAAGCCCTCCTCAAGCAAAGGGCACATGTTTATATAAAAGACCCTTAGGACCCAGAGGTATTCTTGAGTTTCTTTGTCTGTCTAAGCACGCAACTTCCGCAACATCACCCAAAATGTCGATATCGATTCTTCCTAACCTGAACGCCACAGCTGGCGTTACAATGAATAGCACCCTGTTGGTCGATGTGGTCAACCGATGGCCCATGGTCGCAACCGCGTTCATCGCCTGCATCGCTGCCTTGCTGATGCAGGTTGTGTTCAAGAGTGACGGTTGGGCAGGCATCCCCATGGTTGGTATAGAATATGGAGGACAAGCCGATCGAAGGTACAAGTTCGTGCATGGGGAAGCCAAAAACCTCTACCTGGACGGATACAGGAAGGTAGGGCGAACTGAGAAGCTGCATCTTGGCTACACGACTGACTGGTTTTGTGTATAGTTTAAGGAGATGGCCTTTCAAATTACCACAGCAAACAGTAAGCTCCATTGCTGTGTGACGAACCTATCAGCTCTGAAACTAAGCGGATACAGAAAAACCGAACATTGTTATCGCACCCAAGTTCATTAACGAGCTCAGGAAGCTCCCGGACGACGTGCTGAGCTTTGGTAAGGCCATTGAGGAGGTTAGTCGACATCCCAAGCATGCTTGATGGTGAAATCTCACGACTAACAAATCCCAACAGTCCATGCACGCAAAGTATACCGGCATAGATCCCAATATCGAACTGCTGCCCCATACCATTAAAACTGCTTTAACACCCGCCCTTGGTACGTCTCCAAAATCTCCTCTAATCCCTGAAGTAGCCGCTTACGTATACAAATGCATAGTCCGACTGTGAACGGCTTATAGTAATTGGATTCCAACTATCTATTCCAATGCTGTTTACTTTCAAGATGAGGAGAGAAGGAAGAAAGGAGACTGCAGTTGATCTGACAGCTCAGGGTTTTGTTGTTCCTCCCCCCCACTTCGTGCCTGTTGGCGTAGCCACAGCAACGGGGTCCTGACCCGTTACATTACCCCCCTCCTTCCCTGAGGGTCTTCTGCCGCTTCCGCGATTTCACCCAGTGCCTCCACGCCTCTGTATCCTTCACGTTGGCTAACGGCTCCCAAGTTGGAGTGGCGTAGCTGACCCACTTGATGAGGATTAGCTTCCGTACGCCCTCCTTCTTTTCGTCTAGCACCCTCTCAACTCGCCAGCGTTCCTCCCCGTCCACCAATATCGGGGGCTGCTGTGAATCATCAGCTGTCTGGGAGGGCAAGGGGTCCTGAGGTGCCGGTCTGAGGAGGTCCACATGGAACACCGGATGAATTCGTCCTGGGACGTCTAGTTCGTAGCTGTGAGAGTTAACCTGCCTTAGTACCTTGTACTTCGCATGCAACCAATCTAGCTTCTTCGACGGACGAGTCGTTTTGACATGCTTCAGATTCAGGTATACCCAGTCTCCGTCCTTATTCAGTCCGAAGGACTTTTATTATGCCTTTCGGTACGAAAGGTCTTCTTAAGCTCTGGGAT
>JAVIXY010000534.1:0-10457 GCA_033030565.1 Fusarium nematophilum | reverse complement strand
TAGACTTTCCATCTCGACACCGGCCCTGCCCGTGCCGAGGATACAGTTGTCGGCCCTCTCTGCCCCAGGCCATCGTCATCCCGTGCCTTGGGTTGAGGCTCCCCTCCCCTCACCCTGCTCGTCCGCGTCCGGCGAGTCGGACGCCGCATCCAACTATACTACTTCGCTCGCTCGCCATCCCATCTCTCTCCACATGCCGGTCGGACTGCCGCCGATCCGCAATGCTCTCGTCCCCACGTCGGTTGATCCCAAGCTCCCCAGCCTGAGCTCACTCGCTTCTCCGTTCTTTGGGGACGGAGCTGAATGCAAGCCTCGACTGCCTCCTTTTGTTCCTCAAGGGCAGTTGCCTACATCGCCGAACTCGCCCGTGCAACAACCAGCTCAGGCCAGGAAGCAGCCGTCCGACAAGGATTCGCAGATGAATGTGTCTTCGCTCTTTTGGGGTGAAGGATCATGTGAAGATGGGACGCGAAGTACACTAGTTCAGGGTACCTGGGCTTCATGTCAGCAAAACAAACAATCCCCGCAAGAACACGACGCCCCTGGGCACCTGGAAGGATGTCTGACCCCAATGCAGGCGTTTTTGGCGGCCCGAAGGGCAGTGACAGCAATGGCTACTCGGTAGAACTAGATTGGAGCCGTCATACACTACAGCTTTAATGGCGTCGGCAATAGTTCGACGCTTGTCGAACATGCTATCACCCTCAGTTGGAGCTACGAAAAGTGTATCTGAGTCTGATGTGTCGAGCAAGCAGAGTCTGGGGAACCTGTGGCTTGTGACCTGTGACCAAGCTCATGGCGTAGATGCATCAGGATGGATGAGAGGGGGGAACACGGAAGAGAGAAGTAACCCGGTACGGTTAGGCACAGAAACAGAAACAGTGACAGCGATATAGAGACACAGACACGGTCAGACACGGTCAGACACGGTCAGACACGGTCAGGCGGAAACCGAGACATACGCACACAGGATCGATGTCGATCTGCAGACGGCCCAAGACTGCATTGTCATCTGCCAGATCCAGATGCAAAATCTCAGTTTCGCACCCCTGGCCCACTATCAAAAGATGGCTGAATTTGGGATCCAAACAGCCAACCCATCCCATACGTCCAAGCCCAGCAGCAGTTGGCAACATCCATAGCGCGAGCAAGCGCCAACGCCAGCTGCCAGCCCCAGCCCGGGCGTCTAGGCTTTGGGGCTCAGGAGGACGAGTTGCGATCCATTTTATTAAAGGTAAATTCGCCTTTTTCCTTTGTTTCTTTTGTTTTTACTGCGTATAGCAGGGTCTAGCTCTCCAGTGCTAAAATGAAGACAGCGGAGTGGCGCCCGGAGCGGCTCGTGCCAGTACGGACCCCTTCCATCGGGGATGGCGCTTTGATTTCCATCGAGTTGATGCTTGTTGATTCTTGGCGGGCGCTCCTTGCGGCGCCATTTTACGCTTTGTTACTAGCGTCTGGTATTCCTGATTCCTAGGCATGGATCTACTGTGATGGGCCACCCGTTTCTTTGCTGTCTGTCTGTTTGTTGGTGTTGACTGGCTGGCTGAACTCGCTGCTTGATTGATTTGATTTACTTGATAACTGATCGATGATTGATGGATGTATCTCGACGGTGTCCCGAACAAAGGGCCCTTCGGCCTCGGCACTGAGGCTAGACCAGAGTTGGCAGACGGCAAGGCCCAACAGGGAAGTACGAGCAAGACGAGGTAACATCGTGGGCTCTGCGCTATGGCTATGATCACATCTGTCAACGCTTTTCGGCGCTCTGGGTGCCCAAGAGCGTACATGGAGGGTGGACATTGGCTGTACTGGGCGGAGCATCGGGGAGTCGTTGACAACCCCCGATATCTTCCAGCGGTCTTGCATCCCTTGAAAATGTAGATCAACTTCCCAGTCAGAGAGAACTTCTGTTCAGCTCATTTGATTTGATTAGATTTACTGTGATTGCCTTGAGCAAGCACGGTATTTTGCTTTTTTACAAAATAAAAACACCCCATCCCCAGGCTAAGGACCTCCCACCTGAACTAGTGCGATGTAGCATGGAGCCATCGACAGCCACTGATGCGAGATGCAGGGGCCATCACCATCGTCGAGAGACAAAAAGTCGAGATTAGCAAATGAGCACTCTCCCGTAGCCTTGAGATGGCAGTTAATTTCACAATCCGGCACTGAGAACCTGGAAAGTTGGGGGCCACGTCACGGGGAGTCAACGGGTCTTGTCTTAACCTGCCAAAAGGGGTTGAAAATAAACTTGACGCGTAGAACGGCATCGACATAAATACTGGTGCGTCTTTTAGTGTGAAGCCACTCATAAGATGTACGCTTTATTCTCGCAGCTATCCATTGTGTTCTCCCAGAATGCCAGTTTTTCTTGCAACCCACAGGCCTGCCTGACCCGTTTGCCCGTTCTCTTGGCCCGATCAGACTGATGACCAGGGTGATATGAATATCGAATATTTCGAAGCACCAAGCTCCAATCATGTCGCGTGGGTTCGGTCCCGGCGACAGCATGATCCATAACTTGTCAAAAATCCCTTACTACGTAAGTTTGCGTGGGGCAGCCCAAAAGTTGGTGGCGCAACTGAGGTACCATTTTGTACCACCTCTTCCAGGATAGTGGACATGCCATATCTCCCGTTGGGTCATGTCGAGAAAGACACATTCGCATACATCATCGTGCGAAATGCGGCGCGACACTTTTAACACTATTTTTCAGTATAATACTACCATGGATTCAATGCCCTACAGATCCCTTCCAACCTCAAGATCTCTCCCCTCCCTTTCTCCGATGCCCACTGTCTTAGGGCCGCATCCGACCGTTCCTCGGGACCACCCCAAGCTACAGAGACCGGATAAACTGACGCCATTGTCACTCTCCTCCAGCATGGGAATCAAGCCCGAGTCTCCTCCCGCACCAGCACGCAACTCCGGCCGCCGCAAACCATCGGAAGCGCCGCCCAGGCGCACAATCGACAAGCGCCTCGACATGCAGTTAAATGCTACATTTACCGAACTGCGGGATAGTATCCCTAGTATGAGAGTTATAATGGCAAAGGAAGGAGAGGAGAATGTAACGAAGGATCCTCACGAAGGAACGCTGAAAACAATAGTGGATAAGGTTAGCGAGCTCCCAACTCATAATACAACGACTCTTACCTAGAATACAGGAGTCCATTGTATATAGGGCGACGGAGTATATTGCGCTCCTCGAGGAGAGAAATAGATCCCTCCTAGAAGAGCACATGGTACTGCAGTCGACAATTGCTGCGTTTGAAACGTTATTTCCATGTTACTGATATTCCTATGCAAGTTTTGCACATCGATACGGTCGGCTTTTACGTGGATGTCGCGGCCGGTGTTGAGGGACCTCCAGGGACACCAGGCTATTGGGACAGCCTGGGCAAGACGGAGGGGAGACAATTAATATGTAATGGATACTTAGCACTGGAGCGACGGTCGCACTGGTTAAGTTCATTGTAGGTCGATCTTGGAGAATTGTTGCTTTGTCTAGTTGTTTGGTAGAAGAGTGGAAAGCACGTTGACTGAATGGTGAGCCAACTGGACTGCCACTTCGATCCAGCTAACTGCCTGTAACAGGCCGCTCAGTAATTATGCCTCGTGCCTGAAATTATACTTGCCCGATAGTTTGCGGCGCCCACTTCCTTCCACTGAAAGCTTCTGCGGGGTCAGGAAAAGCCGAGAATTAGAAAACCTGCCATCGCTTCCAAGCGGCTGTGACGACAGGGAGGAAGGAACTTGTTGGGAGGGTTGTAACGACACAAGAGGCAAATACGTCGCAGAGCCTAGAAAGGAAAGCACATTATTAGAGGACCCCTCTACACGAGCGTGCGAGGCAAATGTTGAGAAAGACTGAAGAAGGGAAGTGGGAAATTTTGGGATAGCTGGCCCTCGGGGTGCGTCGGGAGCCGGTAAAAAGTGCCGCCTGAGCCTAAGAGCGGTAAACTGGCGCCTCACACCGTGTCCCAAAGAGACAGTGGCAGTAGCCGCAGTCTTCGCAGCCATTGGGCGTATTGCCATACACAGCCCCCCCCCCCCTCCTGCCTAGCGTTGCCGATCACAGAATCCAGACTGGTCTATTAAATGACACGCCTGGCCAATAGCAGAGTGCGTTTGAGTTTTTGTGGTAACTGCTAAAAAGAGGGCAGGTTCTAGTACGCCTTCGGTTAGAATGACATTAGAACAAGCGTGCCGCTACGTGATCAGTGAGCGGGCGACGAGTTTGTCCGAGAAAATGCCCGAGAGAGGGGGAGACCTAGTCACCCACACGAATCCCATTTTCGAAGTCATGTTGGATTTGCAGACTCTGGGCATTGTGGAACTTTGGAAGCTCCCCGTTGTGCTCAACTCTTCGCATGTGTGTCTATGTCAGTATTGCCATCGTCCCAAGGAAATGACCTCGCCCTAGGGGGAGATGAAGGTTGCTTCAACCTGCCCGACTTCAGAAAGAACGTAGATACGATATGGTTTTCGGAAATCCTGTCGATGGACGAGAGTGAGAAGCGCGAGTTCAGCAAGTCCATCGTCTTCGCCTTTTTTGACCAAGCGCGGGAAACGTTGGACAAGTTGGACAGGGCCCTGTGAGTACCGCTCCCAGTCCTCGACTTTCTCATTTTCCTGACTGCTCCAGTCATCCCTCTCTTGCTCTTCTTGCTGAGGTGACCTTACTTCATTTGCTAATATGGCTTTTTCGCAGCGCAGATAAAGATTTTAAGAAAATCGCCTCACTCAGCGTATTCTTGAAAGGTTCTTCAGCAACCCTTGGATTCGTCAAGATTAACAACCGATGTGAGGAAATTCAGCAGTTCTGCTGGAAGGAGAATATAGGAGGAACTTCTTGGCATGGCGAAGAAGATTGTATAGCACATATCACTGTGGCCCTAGAGATGCTGAACACCGAGCATAACGAGTTGGAGGAGGCCCTGAAAATGTTCTTCAGCAGCATTAGTGAAGCCAACGCGGCTTAGCCGTTGGCTGAGCAAGAGAATAATCGAAACCAACCTTCGCCTCATGGCCACAGCTCCGTCGCCTCTGGTTTTCCGGAGCTTGGCAAGGAGTTCGCTGCGTCATGCACTCCTCCCAACAACGCGTTAAAGAAGAGGGCATTCGCAAGGGAATAGAGCATAAAGAAAACATGATCAGACAATAACCCGATCACTAAATTCTACCCGTAAGAGGGATTCTAGCAATCAACCACGAAGTGGTGGTCGGGGGAGTTACCGTAACAGGTAAGACATGGCAATCAGTAGGCTTGCCCCAGCAGAGCAAGACTCGGAGCTCGGGTTGCATCCAAGTCGCCAATCAAGCCTCAGCCACTCTCTCCGTGACAACCCAACTTCACCAACTCTGGATGGCAATCAATCGCTTTCCTCCAGCCTAGCCCTGCCGCCACCTGTTGCTACAGCCTCAAACAACCAATTCCACCCATCTAACAGTAAACAACTATTTGGTTCTACGGCCTTGCAGCTGCTGATGGCATAAAAGGACGGGGCATCTTCAGAGCTCATTGATTTGTTGTTGTGCAGTTGAAGGACGGTGTAGAACGTTGCGGTAAAGAATGGAATCAATTGCCTACTTTCATTTAGGTTACGTCTGAAGTCTCCTAATTCTCACAAAGACGACGTTCCTTCCAACGTGCCAGAAGAGATGGCCACCAAGGTGCAAGTCCCGGGGATCGCTCAGTCCAAGGGAGATCACCTCCAACAACGTGCCGAGTACATCCCATCCTGCAACACGGGAACACTGTTTCTGCTTCTTACTTTTATCCAAGTTCACCATCGGCAGCTGGGTTCGACGGTTCCCCGAACGAAGTACAAAATCTCTTCTGTCTGTGGTACACGACTCAAGTGGTGGTGTAGCCCGGAAAATATAAAGTGCGGGGTACCTGAATCGCAACCCTTTGAAGTTGGTGCTCGCTTGCGATTTCGGCACCCCAGCGGCCTCTTAAAAAGTGAGGCAATAAGTCGGTTGGATGACGACCCGAGTACCTGAGAGAACAACGGCGCAAGGGGGTAAACGCTAGACTGCCTTCATCGATCCTCCTTGTTTTGATCCTGGATTTATAAATACTATCATGCACCACTTAGTTATTGGATTGGACACTTTAAAGCTACCAATCTTCTCTGCGATTACGTCAGTGGTGAAGGGCAACCATCTTTTGTACGGCGCCTCCTCAACATACGTCATAAGAGGGGCTATTGCCACTCGGCCTCGAATCCCACCTTGGCCGACGACAAGCATCATATCAATAAAAGAGAATGAATACATCGTCTCGGGTTTCGCCACACTTCACGTCTTCAATAGCCATTTCAATTGCGGCTTGGCGTAACAGCAAACAAATCTCATATCAACAGTCTCCCGGAGCCTTAAGATGGGTATGAGTTCCCCCGAGTCCTTTATTCCGCTGCTGCAGTTATGGTCCCTAACTATCCGGTCAAGACACTTCCGCGATAGGCGATGGATCCTTTGGCGAGATTCATCCCCTGGAAAACGGGTTGAGCTTCGACGCCTTCAATAAACCTCCTAATGCTTCTTGGGAACCGCAGCGCTCAAAAGACCCGTCAGCCCTCCTCCCAGATCGGTGGAGGAAGGCACTATGGCCAATGTCTACGGAGGCAATGGTTTTCTGGCCAATGACTCATCCAGCCCCTTTACCAGCTCCCCGGATCATTGGAACGATCCCCATCCTGCCATCGAGGATACGGCTATATCCACCGCTCCTGAATCACAGTTGCCCACGGTGACTTCGTTGAAAGAGCCAGGTCGTCTGTCTCAGCCCTCTATGCTGAGAACAAGAATCGAAAACAAAAGCGTCACTCAACTGAAGGTGCGACTCGCAAATCTACAAGGCGATATTCTTCCAACAACGACAAAATCAATACTACAATAGGAGAAAGTGGAGGAAATTTAAAAAGTCGTCGCGGAACCCATAGCCGGCATGGTAGTGAACCGTCGGATGAACGGTGTGATGGTAATAGTCTACTGATAAAAGCGAGGAACCGTATCGCGTCCAATAAATTCCGAAACAAGAAAAAGGAAGACACGCTAAGACTTGAGTCTGAAGAACAAGATCTGGAACGAATCAATGGCACCCTATCTACCCGCGCAGTCAACCTGACTCGCGAGGTCTACGAGCTAAATAGGAAGCTCTTGCAACACTCCGACTGCGGCTGCACTCTGATTTAAAACTATATTACTAGCATAAATGGTATTAAATAGAGTGACGACGCCGGGGATAATTTGAGTTGCTTCCTGTCCTAATCTCTGGTCTGCAGGCCGTGCTTTCTGAGTGGGTGCAGACCTGTGAAGTTCCGCAGCACTCTCCGTGGGCCAGAAGAATGTAGCTTAAGTCGGCTAGTTCCGCTTCTAATCGGGAGATCTCAGCATTTAATGCCGCAGAAGTCGGAGACGAAACTGAAGCACACCAAAATCCATTTCCGTTTCTAGAGCTGAGCTCCTGCCGCTCTAAGATGAGTTGGTGCTGAGGTCGGGCTGAGGGACCCGGAGTTCAGGCTGAGGCGGGCTGAGTTTGGGCTGAGGTGCCTGAGCAGGCCCATTTTTGGGATCGCATACCCCTGTAAGGGTCCCCTGCCTGGACCAGATCTGGGACCACATCCCTGTTTTGGGCCTCGATTGGACTTTCCTACTGCCTCAACTGCAAGGTGCCATAGTCCTCCATGCACGAGGATGAAGCAAGATGCACGCACTAGAAAGAAACGCATTGGTGCCAATTCAATATGTAAAACGCTACTGGTTTAACTCTTGATTGTGATGAAAATTAAAGATTTAGCACACATCACCTCACTACGAAATTAATTACCAGTATATCTCTCTAGTTTAGAATAAATCCCAAGCTGCCTAGGTGAGAAATGCTGATGCTTATGCAAACGTATTTCCAAGATATCAAGTCAATAGAGTACGAGTCGAATAAAGATACGTTTAGCTTCTCTTCCACTCCCTAGGAACCAAAGAAATCGGAGCTAATACCGATGGGTCACCTCGATCTGCCTTGTTGATACTGGAACGTCATAAAGGTTGCCTGATGGCCCACATCTAGGTACTCCAGCGCAGCTGAAATCCACCGGAAAAGGGGATGCCGACTCGGCCATTCCTTGAGATGGAAGGTAGTATAGGAGTCGAGTAGCCCACGATGCTCGTGGCGAGATGGCATTGGATGGAAATTTAGGTGGTTATCGGTGATAGTGGAGTTTTGCATCCCTGAGCATAAACTAATCAGCCGGCGCATGCCTGCCCCACGGCAGAACTGCGAGATATTTTCAAACGAAGGATGATTATATGATACATGAATACGACCTTGTTTGATAAGGATATTATAGGGGGCCTCTGATAGTCAACTCACAAGTACACTTAGCCCTCATGCGGATTGGTAGAGAAAACTTGCAGGATGGTGACACCCTTCTGATGGTGGTGCCTCGAGCGTTCTAGTTGGCCGCAGTTCTCGTATCATCTACACATGATACTCGAATGGTGTGTCACAACGTTCCTAGGTCTGCCTCGTGAGGCCTCCTGCAAGTATCTATCCATTCTCGTCCAACACTTCAAGGCTCAATCGAGAAGGACGCCACGCCTCGTATGCGTCAGCTGAAACCAACTCACCGACTCTGCGAGCCCAGCTTGTGTCTCCATTATTGGATCGCCGTCTTAGGGGCTGCCGGGGCTACCTGATGGGCGGTTGTTCCCGTGCCTGCCACTTCGTGATGATGCAGCTGCGTTGGACAGATGATTCCCTCCTTGCCTCGTCATCTCGCACGTTATCGGGGATCTGGCCCCTCTCGCTGGTAAGGCAGATTTCTTAGAGATGCCAGGCCAGGCAAGTCTTGACGGTTGTTGGTTATTCGTCAGAGGTCGCGAAGTCAGGGCCCCGGGATATGGAGTTCCGGCAGCCTTCGGAGTACTGGCCGTATCAATTGGCGCCAGCAAGGCATGACTCAATAGGTCATGACCATATCTCACATCTAGCCGACCTACTCGTTGGCCTTAAAGTCATCATCGGCGCCAATCCTCGCCCCTCTCAAGGATCATCGACAGTGTCAAATACACCGACAAGGCATCTTTCAGTGCAAGGCCCCTTTTCATCAAATCAAAGTGGCAGTTTACGTTGGGCCGAGCTGTGCCACCGGCTTAATGCTATGACATGTGCAGTCACAGGAGACGCATGAATGATGTCTCGAGAGGAACATCTAGGTGGACTCCGGAAGGCAAAGGAGTGACGGCAGCCAGCATCAGTTTCGGGGTGACCGATGAGGGGAAGGAACGTATGATGCTTGGACATGGCCTTTCCCAACTGAGAAGGCATGAATATGTCTTGGAACTCGACCAGTGATATTAATCACGCCAACCCTGACCAGCTGGGCAACCAAGTTCTCGTCCCTGTGTCCTTAATTCGCTTCTAATGTCGTCACAACCCTAACCCCTTTCTTTTCTCCTGCGATTCACGTGCGCGGGCCGTTGCATCGGTTATCCACCATCGCGATGTCTCCTGCACATAAACTCAAATTTGATCCATCATAAAATCCCTATATCCAGGAGGTGTCACCGGGCATTCCTGTTTAAGATATTAACGGCAAGTCGGTTTCACCTGGCATGAAAAGCGCCAAGTGGCCTATCTTCAGGTACGCGAGGAGCGTTTGCCGTATGGCAACAAGTATAGAATGGGTCGCTTTGAGGTTGGCCGAAGCCTACGGCCTCGTTCATGCGATCTGCCCCTGACCAGCTGGCCACGTTGGTGCCTGTGCTGGAACCGGTTGATCTCTTACAGAATGAAGGACTCATGAAACAGTTCCGGAGTAGGATCAGGTCGCTGTCAGGCGGCAGAACTGACCAGCTGGGCGGTCTTGGTCCAAGTNAAGAACTTCACGACACGGTTCCGGACTCACCAATGGAGAAGTCGTTCGAGATCTTGGAGGCTGAGACGGAATCCAACAGGAACTAGGACCAGGTAGCTGTCAGGCGGCAGACCTAACCAGCTGGGCGGCCTCGGTCCAAGTTGATGCCTACAACCTGGTCATGAGTCGCGCTTTTCTCTCATTGTTATGCACCGCAGCTCTCACGTCTCCCTGCATCGGCTTCCCCGAAGTCTGCCTCGCCTGTGCGTGACGTATGAGCTCAGGATTCATGCATCCTTCCCATGCTGGAGGAAGCAATGAGGCATTCGAAGGGAGTTTATGCCAGCGAGATAGCTTCAGTCGGTTTCAACGGACAACAGAAGCCCCGGGAGGCATGATGAATCCAAAAGTATGCTGCTTGGACATGGATCCATTTGCAGAGAGGCGGCGTCTCGGCTTAGACTTTGGTGAGTGACCATCTATATAAGCAGCTGACCGACTCCTAAATGAAAGCCAGATATCAGCAAAGCTCCCTATTACCCTCCACATTAGTGCACGCTGTGAGAATTGGGTGCCTACATCTTCACTTTCACC
>JAVIXY010000533.1:0-10471 GCA_033030565.1 Fusarium nematophilum | reverse complement strand
AAGTAGAACTAATTAAGGGCTTTCTAACGGTACTCTTAGGATTTTGGTAGGATATATAATCGTTGAGAAATTAATCGTTAAAGTTGAGTTTTTTTTAGGGGTTTTTCCGCGAGTTTGGGTGCTTGAGAGAAGCCAGCCCGCCAAAGTGACTGTCCCAGAATTTTGCAAGTGTCCCAGAATTTTGCCGCCCACTAGAATAGTGGGCCCCCGTTAGGTCGAGCCCACGGGTATCTTCCTCCACAGGAATGTCATCGGCCGTCCAGGCGGCACAACTGGCCGGGCTCCACTATGAAGAGGCGCCCAGTTATTCTGGAGATGATACTGCGGATGGGCCTCTTTCCGGGGTGGTGGTGCGAAAACGCCAGGGCCCAAAGATGGACAAGGACGCCTTTGTTTCATCTATTTAAATTCTTGTTCAGTGCCGCCTACTGTCCCTTGCTGCATTTCACCTTGGGTCATGTTTATTTGTTCCTAGAACTGATGACACTCTGCACATTGTTAATATCTTGGCACTCTTATTTGACTTTTTCTACGGTTCGGTACGAGGCGACGGTGCTTTCAAAAGGGTGGCTGGCCCGTAAGGCAGACGTCAGGCTGAATTTGAGATGACATGGCCAGCTCAGAGAGCCCCCGCCAATTTGGCGACTGCAAATTGTCGTCAGAATGCCACACTCGAATGCTTTCATTCCTGCAACCAAAATTCTCAGCGACATCCTGGCCTGTTCTGTAGAGGCTGGCGGCGAAATAGCGACTTTAGGTCGACTCTCTATTCTTTTTGCTATCCTCCGTATAGTGACAGGCTCTATCCGACCTAGGACCCCCAGGTTCTCTTTGCCGAGATGGGGGACCGGAAGCGGCAAGCGTCGGAAGACGACCCGGGCAGAGATGGAGACAAATCCAAGAAGAGGAAGCTGCAGAAGGAAGAGGCAGAGGCCAAGAGATTCGCTTGCCCCTTCTTCAAGCATGATCCAGAAGGATACAAAGCATCAAGGACGTGTATGGGGCCAGGCTGGCCTACCGTCCAGAGAGTCAAGTTAGCGTTGCCGATTTGTTTGACACAAGGCTTGGACTAATAAACTTATTACAGGGAACATCTCCTACGCCGACATCAATTACCAGGGTATCAGTGCCTTCGCTGTTTCAACGGCTTCGCGGACAAACAGGAGTATGCAAAACACGTCCGTCGACACAACGTGTGTTCTCCTCGAGCCCAGCCACCAGCAAAGGAAGGAATCAATAAAGAGCAGGCAGAGCTTCTAAAGAAGAGAAAGAAGAACGGCTCTGCCAAGACGGAGGAGGACCGATGGAACGAGGTGTATAAGATCCTGTTTCCAGATGAAGCCGTTCCAAGTCCTTGTAAGCAGGAGTCTTGCTCATTTTTACGTCAAGAAATTAACATTTGCCGTAGACTACGAACCCGAGGTCTCCGCCTCGAGCATTTCACCAGATATCATGGCGCAGTGTCCGAGCCTAAGACATGGAATTCTGCAAGCCGTCGTCAAGGTGGTGAAGGGGAGAATAGGAAAAGAGCAGGTGCAGTTCTTGATCTGTGACCTAGAAAACGCCCTACAGGAGGTCTTCGAGAGTCATCTGCCCGAGTCTCCTCCCCCCCCGGCCCGGGAAGCGAGCGCCGAGTCGAGCCAGGAAACCCAAATACTGTGGGGTGATTTGAATATGCTGCGTGATCCGTTGATGGTGGGCTTTGGGGGGGTTGGATTTGATAGCCCCGGCTTTCCCATGGCTTCGGAACTGTCGGCCTTGGGGAAACAGAGCATTGAATCGACGCCGACGTATGAGTTTAGGGAAGCCGCGTCCACCGCCGAGGACGGCCAGCTAGAAGGCGGGACAAATTTTGCCTGGACAGACCTTGATGATGCTTGGGGTGAGCCTCGGAACGAAGAGGAAGATGCTCATGGACATGCTGAGGGGCAGCGTTTCCGATGGAGCATGCCCGCAGGATAGAGATGACCGTTAACTACAAGTCCCAACCGTCAATCTGGACTTTACTATGAACGAGTACTACTTCACACGAGTCAAGGCTTCGAATCATCTTCGACGTTATCTAGGGTAATGTTGATGAGGATCCCTAATGCTGATACGACGGCACCTACCGGTAGCATCTGCACTCACGTGAGAGGTTACTGCAATATATCGATGCTGTTGGTATGTCTTCACATCGATGTGGGAAAGCAAATCATAACAAAGGGCCAACCTGACTTCTAGTCGATTGGCATACACGTATCTAAGGAACAGAAAGAGAGGAGGCTACGGAAGCCCCCTTATGACCTTCCTAACCAATTGATCACATGATCGAGCACGTGGCCGGCCCGTTGCTAAGCCGGGCCCGGGTCGGGCCCTTCCTTGGGCAACGGCTGCCACACATCGAGAGGAACCAACAGATGCAGAATTAATTAAATTCGACGACTCCCGAAGGATTTCAGCATCTCCAATCTTACAATCTTATCAGATGATTAGATCTAATTGACCAATCAGGAGTGGGTAGAGTGGGTAGCTCTACCTGTTGGAGAAGTGGCATGCATGATGGTGTTCCACAGGCAGCCACCTCAAGGAAGATGACATCACGATGATACCAGAACTGTCAGAACAGCAGGTCTAGTATCTTGGCCTGGTCTCTTCAGATATAAAGAAAAAGAAGGACAGACACAAGCATCATGATCAATACACTCAAGATCATCCCAATAAGTTATCATCTTTCATCATCAGTTAGTGAGGGCGCGTTGTCTGACAGGTGGTGGGGCCAACCCCGGCCTTGCAAGGTGGGATTGCAGCCCACTTCCCTCTACCTCCTCCTTCTCCTCCTCCTCCTCCTTCTCTCCTCCTCCACCACCACCACATCGAAATCTGACGGTTGGGTTCCAGCTCCCTATCCCCAGAGCGCCACAAAAAGCTCCCTGCCCCCAGCTGCACTCTAGGTCCCCAGGGTGGATCCAAAATAGGTTCTTTATCTCGCCGGGTTGTTCAGCCGCTCCTCGGAACGAAATGAAACGAGCGATCCAACTATCGACCGTCTCAACAAGGCGAATGATCTGGTAGGCGAGATCTGCCGCTTATCCGGCGTTCCCGGTGCCTCAATCGGGGTAATTCACAAGAGGAAGGATATTCACACATTCAATTACGGACATAGCGATCAGGAGGCAAAGGTCCCAACAACCTCGGACAAGGTATTCGGCATAGGCTCACTTACAAAGTCTTTCATCGCGTCTGGGCTCTCGAACCTCGTGGATCAAGGAAAGCTGTCTTGGAATACTCTGGTCAAGCAAGTTCTGCCCGAGTTTCACCAAGACAATCCTGTTGTTGAGGAGATGCTCACTATCTCCGACATCCTCTCCCACCGAAGCGGCCTGGCTGGCATTGGGGACATGAACCTGGCTTTCCAGGGCGATGGAGACATGCTTTTACCTAAATCGAGCCTCTTCGACATTGTGAAGCAGTTTCCGACGTTGTATCCTTTTCGCTCGGACTGGAGCTACTTTGTCTGGGGCTACGCACTTGCGGGTAAGGTGATCGAGAAACTGGCCGGCAAGGATTTGCACAGCCCTGTTCCAGCCACTCGGACTCCACGCAACTACCTTTGATCCTGACACCGTGGAACCGGATAAACTAGCAAGGCCATATGCTGGATTATCAAACGGCACCTGCGTCCCGCTCCCCAAGCTACAACGTTTCAAAGACACCTTCTTTGAAGCTTCTGGAGGATTGTACTCGAGCCTCAGCAACCTGGCAGCTTGGTCCAAAACCATGTTGGAGGCGATTCGGTCGGGACATCTAATCATTAAAGATGTTCAGTCGATGGTTAGTAACCACATGCCGATCGCGAATCCTTTATTGCGAGAGCGATCTTACGGGTACGGCTGGATCCGTACGCAACTCCCAGGCGTGGTGGGCGTCATTGGAGATAACGTGTACCTCTTTGGCGGCATCCGAGATCACCCAGTCCTCGGTAGGAATGACCAGCCGCGCTTTATGCTCTATCACCAAGGCAGCACCGTCGGCTACTATACATTTGTTGCCTTGTTCCCCGAAACCGACTCTGCTGTGGTCGTTCTCATCAACTCTATCGCTCTGAGTGATGCAGCAGACTGGATTGCTCGAGTCATGATCACCGCGCTGTTCGACCTCCAGGATGAATTAGATTATGTTGCACTGGTCAAGCAAGTTAACCGTTTGGCCATTGAGGAGTATGGAAAACTGGCTGAGTCGGTCATGCTGCAAGAGCGCACTGTCCGGATGGGGTGTCGCCGGAGTTGAGTGCCTTCGTTGGCGGATATGAGAATCGGCACAAACCCTTTTACATCGATATCCTGCCTCATCCTGATGCTGGCGCTACGAAATTGATACTTCAATTTCACGGACGGCAGGATCAGACCTACGAACTTCGACATCTCTGCATTTACCAGTTTGAATGGACTCTGACTCACGATGAAGCAAAGATGCGGGGGAGATATCATAACGCGGTATTGGGATCGTACGTGTTCGAGTTTGAGGTGAATAGTGGTGGTGATAAGGCTGTTTCTTTTTCATGGGCTTCAGACCCGATGTTGCCGAAACGCAGGGAGGTTTTTCATCGAAAGAAAGAAGGCAATGGGTCCCCCAAGTTGGGAGAAGCTCAGGCAGTCCTGGCAAGATGAGGGCCAGAAATACGGCGCGGTGCGACGGATGAGTGCTTCGGTTCTGAATCTCACCTTGGGCTTCCGGTAAAGGGAGGCCTGTTGGTTGCGTCAGGCTGACGTTGATAGAGTTCATGCGTGTAGGACTGTAGAAAAGCAAGGTAGATGGCTCTTTAGATGATTGTTTCTAATTATTCTCATCTGATTCTGTGAGATAAAGTTAATTGCGTCCTGCACGTAGGCCATCCACCTCGGCCTCGATACTTTGACTTCCCCTACCCAGCAGGCCCTCCAGAGGGTCGTCGGTCACTTTATTGACTCGCCTGGCAACACAGGCAAACGAACTGCTTGCGCTAAAGCGTATTTTCAGCCGCTCGGGTGCCACGATTGCGCCCTTGGTCCTAGAGGTCCTTAAGGACTTTGACGTTCAAGACCTCGGCTTTTTTCACGTTTGATAACGCCTCTGTTAACGATACTTGCCTCATCGCCCTCTTCAACGATCATTTCTGCCTTTTCTCTGCTCCCCCAATCTTCACCGACGTCACAATCGTCCCGCTGCAGTGTTGGGGTCATATCATCGACCTCGTCGCCAAAGCCTTCTTCTCGCCTACTGGATAGGCACAATTAGGAGTACTTAACGATGCCGCAGTCGCTCGGCTCAGTCGTGCCAAAGAGGACTTCCATCCGCCGCAGCCCTCAGTTGTGACTCTGCCTTCCGACAATGATAACCTCTTCTCAAAGCCCACCGCAATATTCAGCTTTACGACAATAATAAGGTCCGTTACAATTCGACTTCCCATATGATGAAGCGAGCCTTGCAGCTGAAGGAGCCGTTACAACAGTGGATAGGAGAAAATTCGATGGAAAATGGTGACCGGAGGCTTCCCTGCGAGAAGGGGCTCACGCTGACTCGGTGGCGGGAGGTAGTTGAACTGCCGCGCCCCCTCCGAAAAAAACAATGCGCTTCCAATCCTGAACTCCCCAGCTAAATTAGGTGGGGCTATGTAGAGCCTCCGCCTTCTCGCTCACTTCCGGAAACAGCTAGATTGCACTTCTCCCGACCCTTCCCCTTCCAAGGAGACTCTATGTCCTCAACGCCTGATAACACACAACCCGCCGCTATGAAGACTTAGGCTTTCCCCACCGTCGAAGGGCTTGGGCGTTTCCACAAGGGGTATGGCTGGCGTGCGCCACGGTTATCCTTCTATCATGTTGTCCACGAATATTTCACCAAAACTGGCGAAACACAAGCCATCATCGACAAGTCAAAGAACTGGGCCAGAGCTCGAAAAAATCGATTGGTGGTACCTCCGGCGCGGTCCCCAAGCAACTGCAACGTGACACGGCGGATTGAGACAGGACTTGGAAGGTTGGAGCCCACCTATTGGCCCATCGAAAGATAATTGAATCGATCCGTACGTATAAAAAAGGGGGTGGCGTGCTGGCCGTTTATCTCATTTAGAAGAATGGTCGTAGCCAGGGCATGACGCGAAAGTCATATACAAGAGATGCCCGCAGAAGGTATGTTCATCCTGTATCGCTATCTCTACTTTGCTGGTTATATTGCTACATTAAGGGCTTAGCCACACCGGAACTGGCGACAAAGGCTCTCGAGAAACCTTCTGATGAACCATTTGAGTACAGTACCGTTTTACTTGCGCCTTTCGAAAATTATAGACACTTGAAGAGATGGGCTTCCTAAAAAGGCTTTTTACTAAAAGTCTCCCATCGAGTTGAGTATGCACTGTCTATTGTTCTGTTCGATGTCCTTTATTCATCCAAACTAGTTGTGGCCTGTTATTGAACTTGGCATAGAAGATAAAGGCACGGAGGGAACTTGACAACAACAGTCAGAGACTCTATTTCCTCGTTATCTAATAGGCTGAGTATAGGCTCCTATTATGTCACTTGAGAAGTCAACTACGGAGCAGGTGATCCTTGGGGTCAATATAGGCGTGGGCACCTGATGGGCTTAATATGGACTTGCTGCACTAAACGGTGACCAAGCGTGGTCTCAAAGTATAAGACCCGGCACAGAGCGGCTCCTAATAACAACGAAGGGACATGAACATGAGCTATGTCGACATTCTAAGGATCCTATCCGCCGAAGCATTCTCAGCTGAGATGCTCGGTAGGCTACAGGAAGCCGTGGCGACAGTCCAAAGGCATTATCCGAAGTATGAAATCTTATCAAGAAACCACACTCCAGATAGTGATCTGTTTAGATGAATCCCCTGTGGGAAGGGTACGCCAGCAGAGTGGTTGCTTCAGCATACGTTGCGGAAACAGCGGTTACACCGTCGAAAAGGAAGCTACTTCCGCAGGCGCAGCCGGACCTGCTTGAAGATCAATGGAACAGTGGGCCAAACTCAGAAGACAGTACAGCAGAAGATATTGTCGCTTACCTGGAGCTATTGAGAAAAGAATTCGCCGACATCACGATAAGCGGGGTTTGGCTGACAGCCGAAGCGCCCCGAATATTTATCCGTGGCGCCCCACTTCGCCAACGCCATCTCGCGCTTGGCCAGCTGCCCCCAAACTTCCCGCTTTTTACTCCAAACCTCTTCTCTACATCGGCCAACCAGCCTCTGTAGATAGCGGTTCGAAATGCTAATGTACACATCGTTTTGGGGTCCAATGAGGCGAACTATATGCCTCGTGTATGGGTCCTCCTACCTACAGTCTCCCCCCAGTGCTCAGCTTGGTCTGATTATGGACTGGTATCCGTGGCGCCGCTGAGCCGTCGCTGATTTCACAGCGGCGAGGCGTGGCGCCTAACGCTACCGGCTGATCCAGGCAGGCCCCCCGCCTGCGGCGGCCGGCCAATGGTATCCCGGTATATCCACATGAGGGACCCGGCTGGCCACCTGGATGACCGTGGATATTCGCGAATATCCATGCTCCCCTCGCTGATCGGCCCCTATAACTTCAGGGAGCTCCAGGGGCCTCCACAGCCCTCCAGAGCCTCCGGGGCACCCCAGGTGCCCCGGCCCTGCTGATCTGGCGCTGGAAGGCTGGGCCGGCCTGAAAATTAATTAACAGAACTTATAAGTACGTTATATATCTCTGCAGACCCCCCAGGCCCGTCTGTCTAGACCGGCCTATTCTCTGAAGACCTCATACACGATGGATCGGATCCGCTGCTGCCTCTTTGATTGATATCCGACTGTGAAGGGTTCTAATAGTGTAAATTTCAGCTATATAGTCCTCATGCGTTTTACATTCGAGCTGAGGAAAAAAGAAAGAAAGAAAGGAAAGGACAGAGAGTCCTTGGACAAAATAGACTAAGTCGTCACCAGAGCAACAGTGCCCAGACCAGCAAGTGGACAAGGCAGTGCCTTGTCCAGCAGGGCCTAGCCCGTTACATCCGTGATGTGATCAATCAGGACGACGAAGGGTTTCAATTTTCGGCAAGAAGGCTCACGGCAGCCGTCGTGACCCAGCTCATACCTACATGATTGGCAAGGGCTTCCGATATGGGTACGTATCATATTGATGCTGTCCAGACTGCTCTGGACCACTTCCTGGATATGCTCCCGCTATGTCGCGGGGATAATATGGGCCTCCGGGACATTATTCCAGCATTGTACATCCGCCTAGGCAGGGACCAGGCGGCCTACGATTTTGTCAAGTGGTATGCGACTACCAGGCAGCAATCAGATTACGACTTGGGTGATATGGATCTTCCGTTCCTGGACGTCAAGGATGCCGATGTACTTGAGTCACCTGAAGGAATGTGGACGAACAAGAGGTGGCTCGAATTAAGCCACTCTGCAGCTGTGGCACTCGTCAAGGTGCGAGTCCTGCTCGACCTGCAGGCTATTCAGAACGCTACAAGGGCGATATGTGGTACCGTGCCACAGGAGATCATTGAGCTTATTCGACGTCAGCTCGTCGGTAGCGTCGTCGAGCCACGTCCCGAGATTCTCATGAGCAGCACGGAGGAGATTGCGCGCCTCGTCGAAACGATCAAGGGCCAATTAAATAAGTCAACTTTACAAGTCCATCAACCAGTGCAATCCCCACTTCTGGCGGTCGATGCACAACAATCCAGCTGCTGCCATTGCGGCCAGACCCGGCGCATACTCACCTGGGTCGCGGGAGGAAGCTTGTTTGATTCTGGGCTACAGGTTTGCTACATGGGCTGAGACGCCTGGTGCGATGGACACGATCAGGACCTTGAGCCTGGCGGTCTGAATTCTATGGAACTAGAGTGGGTAGCCGACGATGGTACCAAGCAGGATGGGCGATACTGGGAAATGGACGAAAAGGCTCGAAAAGAGCTTGAGGAACTGGGCTTACTGTAATCTGAGACGATGGGAAAGGAAGCGTTCGTGGTATTGGTGGATGGATGGAGTTTTGCTAGCTTGAGTTTCGTGTTCGAGTTATGTGCTATCCTGTTCCATTTCGGCCAACACTGAGTTATCAGTGGACATGCTCCCATTTGCTCCTAAGTTACGGGTAAAATGAAACCATCCTAATGATATCTATGTTCCCAACTGACGTGTTCATCATGGAAAAGTCCACTCTCGTTTCCATCGCGACCACCGTGACACAGCGCAGTGCGAAAAAGATTGCCAACGCAGCAGAATTTGCGGTGTATGTGTAAGACGCCGTGATAATGCCTTTCTATTGAGACTGTTCTTGAAACCCGTGGAACAAATTCCTCCAAAATAGTGATCAACGAAGTAGCGAAGGGGGAGAAGTGCGATAAAAGTGAAGGTGATTAGATAGTGACTAGAGGGTATGGAAACGGTGATGCGCTGGTGATGAAAGGCGCACGCAAAGAAGTGAAGTTGAAAGAATCCAGTCGGTCCAGCCAAAAAGGACGAAAGAAAGTGTGTGGCTATAAGAGGCCGGCCATGTGGGCCGGGTCGTGAGCGCCTGGGTTGGGTGGCGGCCCCGGACGGATTTGTGCAGATCCGGCCGAATCGATAAGATGAGGGGCCGGTGTTATGGGCAGATGACTGACCAGGTCAAAACCAGCTCACAAGCAAACGGTTGTGATTAATGGAGGTGCATGCGGAAACGGGTTGGGGTTGTGTTGGACTTGCGGAAATCGCATGTGCATATGCACACGCGCGCCATCGCGAAGGCCCGACAAGACCGGAGCGAACCTTGTCCATTGCCCTGTGTAACCGAGGACGAGAGGTTGCTGCACCTGCTGGTACCGGTCAGAGCCAAGAGTCATGTTGTTGTAAGAGGCGGAGGCTGAAGCCGGTGATTCCCAGAGGCTGGGCCGACGAGAGAATTCTGTTCTTCGACCATCGCTGGAGTTGTGCCTCTGCTTAGCCTCGCTTGGGCAGAGGGGGCAGAGGGCGGCTGGGAGGCGGGCCGGAGCAAGGAGGGAGTTGCGAAGGTCGCTGAGCAGGCATGTTGATTGTGGTGTGGTGTAGCACAGGCAATTGAGTAGCTTCGAGTAGTTGTGAAAAGAGCCGAGTACGACTGGCTCAGTTCGTGATGTTTGGTACTGTTGAGTGTCGAGTAGTATCGAGCAGTAGTGATAGTAGCTGTATGAGAGAGTTGAGTGACGCGAGATGTATCGCAAGGAAGCACAAACTGAAAAGAGGCGATGGTGAGTGCCTAAATAGGTTTCTGATGAGTCGATGGTGAGAGTGATCAGCAACTTCCTCGTGGGGAAGAGGGAGGTCACTGCCCTTCTTGTATACCTGGCACGGTCTGGTGCTTGTGCCGCCGAGTGAAAGTTAATCTGAAGTGAAGCAGGACGGGGCTCAAGATACAGGGCACCACTGGACCACTGGTCTCTTCTTGTTCGGCATCGATACATGATACCGGTATTACTTGCAGACTTCTCAACAAGCAGTCAGTTATCAATCAGTACT
>JAVIXY010000532.1:0-10478 GCA_033030565.1 Fusarium nematophilum | reverse complement strand
CTCAAAGTGTTCAATCCATTCTAAGGCGAGCATATCAGTGATATAGCCCTTAGGGCTCGTGGCAATGACGGTATCGTCATGTAGGTCGTTGTCAAACCACTTGATCGGGAGCTGGACTCCGGGCATGATTTGGAACGGTGCAATCGTCTTCCCAGTTGCCGAGATAGCCTCTATGACTGTCATAGAGACGAGTTCATGAGCATCAGTGAGAATTGGCCGGTCAATCTCTGCGAAAGTCCATAGGAACGTGCCTTTCAGGAGATATCCAATCATGAAGCCAATCTCATCAACGTTCCACACGTTCTCGGGCTTGACATAACGCATATACTCTCGCCAAGCGTGGAACCACTTCTCAACGAGGCCGCGGTCTTCCATTGACTTCCTCTTGGCATCTCGAGTAGTTGACTTCTTCCTATGAAAGGTGTGCTNACACGTTCTCGGGCTTGACATAACGCATATACTCTCGCCAAGCGTGGAACCACTTCTCAACGAGGCCGCGGTCTTCCATTGACTTCCTCTTGGCATCTCGAGTAGTTGACTTCTTCCTATGAAAGGTGTGCTTCCAACGTCTCATAAATCGTCTTGCCCACTTCCGAGATGCAATTGGCGACCGCCCCTTGGCCCTCAGAACTGAATTAGCATGTTGACGTAGGGCACGAATCGTGATATGATGTCCGTGAGTGACGCGGCGATGTGCCCAAATAACTATCGCACCCTCCTCTTCCTTTGAAAATAAGGTACGGTTGCCACCATTCTGACTGACTGGATGAGAGCCCTTGGACCGAGAATACAGTCTCCAATAACTGACTTTGAGCTCACGGCTTGCGGCAGCGAGACTCTTATAGTAACCGGCTCGAAATAGCTCGACACCGGCTACCGTGCGCAGTTCGAGGTTCTCATCGGTAAACCGCGGAACGTTTGGCTTCCCAGTCTCTGAGTTGATCCAAAGACGCACTACGTCTTCTCCTGATCCAGGGCTATCACATGATATAGTTGCCGTCGTCATTGGTGCGGAATTGCAATAGTTGTGGCCGTATTTGCGATAGTGGTGAGGACGTAATATTATCAATGACCGAAGTTAGTGATATCACGAGCGGGGTTGCAGATAACAGGGTCATGTGTGCAAGAATGTGGGATTATTCATGAAAAAGAGGTACTTCTATTTTGGTGGTATCAGCTCCGTTGTGGAGGTATCTTTTTTTTTTGCGAGTCAAGGGCCCCTTTTGCTGGTCAGCGCGCCCCCCGTGGGAGCGGCTGCGACCACGGGGGTGCCGAATTGGAGGCCCCCACAAGTACTGGTATCAGCGGGAGTGGGTCGGCTAGGCAGTCTGGCCTGCCGGAGCGGGGTTGACAGAAAATGCGTCGAGTCGAGCTGAGCTACTCGCGCAGTTTTCTATTGAACCGTTCCCATAAAAACAATTTTGCTTTGTGGCGGCAGCGAATGGCAGACCCGGGGCAGTGCTTGGTGATCACGCGTAGACTATTGCTGCTGACCGCCCTGGCACAGACAAAAGCACATCGCAGTGGGAAAAAGGGGTTTCACACGCCCACCCAGCCGTGCACGGAAGCTGGCCGCTACGAGCTGAGACCACTTCGAGAATATTGGACAAGCATGCGCCAACCCAAGCGACACAGCTACCCGTCGGGCCTGCGTTGAACATCTAGAAGTCAACTCGGGCCTACAGTGCAGGGATGCATTGTACTTGCAATGAAGTCTTAGAGATCGGAAGAGCACTGTACCAAGAGATCCCCTGGCAGCTGCGAAATACAGGGATAACGCCTGTGTTGAAGACTGTTGATCGTGTTGTATGCCAAGCTGCCATGAATTTGAAGGAGGCGAGGGTTACAAGCCACGGCGCATCGCGGGAGCCCTTACTAACCTATCCAACGAAGTTTCTTCTTATTTTCTCTTTATAAATCTCTGGCTAGTCCTAGGATTCTGCGTCCTTGATCGCCATGTCACTCAGAAGTTTCAGTCTCTTTTCTGCCGCGGGTCATATTCTCCGGTAGAGGGTTGCCTACTAAGTCCCTCTCTTGTGCCTTGGATAGGAGCACGGCGCCGTCTAACCACGGACCGGAGGGAAGGCAGGTGAGCCTGGCGAGAGTTGGTTCGGTACGCCACGGATTGCTAGTGCAGGTATGGGAGTCTTTTCACATCCACTGCAAGCGTCCAGCAGACCAAGGCGTTAACTCATTGGTCAGGTCATCATGCAATGCATCGAAAAGGGGCATTTGTAGCGGAGGCAATCCCACATTCCATCCTAATTGGTCCCGAGGTCTAAGCCACCCTGCTCGTCTGGAGTCTTGCCAGGGGCGCCCAACAGCTGCCTATTTTTGCGAATTCCCCCAGTCAGCGCCTTGGTGCACAAGCTGATGTCGGAACAGGAGGTCCAATTGAAATGGGCCAAATGAGGGCTACATTGACTGCCGCGCGCCGCCTCATGATATTGTTACTTGCCGCCGCCAAAGGCGCCCTTAGTTTTGAGCTTTGTTGGATCAGGCTGCGGTCGGGTAGTTGGAGGGGCTGAGGCGGCTGAGATGGCAGGGTACTCTCGGCTTGGCCGATTTGCCCCCTCATGCATGGAGCGCAGTTGCAGCAATTGGCTTTTATACTGAGTTGTTCAGCTACCCGATCATAGCCTGATCCAGCAGCATCCTCCTTTGCCAGAATCTTACGGGACGGCCCATTACGGCACCATGCCCGACAACGATATTCGCCTTCTCGCCGTAGATGGCGGCGGTGTTCGCGGCCTGTCGTCGCTGATGATTCTGCGGAGCCTCATGTCCACCATTGACCCCGACTCTCCGCCCAAGCCATGTGATTATTTCGACATGATCGCCGGCACCAGCACCGGCGGCCTGATAGCCATCATGCTAGGGCGCCTCCGGATGACGGTCGATGAATGCATCACTGCCTACACGACCTTGTCCGACAATGTGTTCGAGAAGAAGAGCCATAGGGTTAAGATTAGCGGCCAGTTGCAGGGGAGGTTCGACACCGCGGCGCTCGAGCTGGCAGTCAAGCAGATTCTGACGGAAAACGGCCACGCCCAAGACACTCTACTCAAAGATCCATCCAATACAGCTTGCAAAGTGTAGGCTTGTGTTTCCTCCCTCTGTGTTACAGCACGGCTAACCAACAAAGCTTTGTGTGCGCGACGAGCAAAGAGACTGGAGATACGGTGTGCCTAACGACCTACCGCCCCCGGGGAGTTGCTCACCTGTTTGACTCCACCACGATCTGGCAAGCCTGCCGTGCTACATCTGCGGCGACTACCTTCTTCGATCCGATCGCCATCGGGCCTTACCAAGAGCAGTTCGTCGACGGTGCTCTGGGAGCCAATAACCCTGTCTATATGCTTTGGACCCAAGCCCAGGACGTCTGGGGCGACGACAGGCTGCGGGGCTATCTTCGGTGCCTGGTGTCAATCGGGACGGGCGTACCCGCACTGAGGCCCGTGCGAGATGACGTCTTGGGCATTGGGGCCACATTGAAGAAGCTCGCGACGGAAACAGAGAAGACGGCGGAACAGTTTCGTCGCGACAAGGCCGACCTCGATGACGAAGGTCGCTACTACCGCTTCAACGTCTCTCACGGCCTCGAGGATGTCGGCTTGGAGGAGTCAAAGAAGAAGCGCGAGATTGCGGCGGCGACCGGACGATACGTCTCGTCGCAAGATGTGTATAGACAGATGAAGGCATGCGCAAACAGCCTTGCGAGGAAGCAGTGTTAGTCAGCCCTAACGCCGCAAGCTAATATATCATGTTTCTATCTTCTCATAGTAGTATCGCTAATCCGTCGTTATAAGACTTGGGCTCCTTCAAGACGCCCTTCAGCCTAGATGGTGTGCCCGCATCGAACAACTTCGTTGCCAGGCCATCCGACGCCGCCGACCTGGAGAAGTGCCTCCTCCCCAGCCGATTGCGTGCTCGACAGATGAGGAGGGTATTTGTGCTGCACGGACTGGGCGGCATCGGGAAGACGCAGCTGGCCATCGATTTCGCCCGGCGCCACCAGGCCACGTTCAGCTCGGTCTTCTGGCTTGACGGCAGATCGGAGGACCGGCTCAAACGGAGCATTTCCAGCTGCATAGCCAAGATCCCCGAAGGCCAGGTTCCCGGTGCGAGCCGACGCTGGGCCGAGGCTCACAGCCAGGACGAGCTCGACGCTGCCGTGGCGAGCGTGATGGAGTGGCTTGCACGGCCCGAAAACGGCGACTGGTTGTTGATCTTCGATAACGTCGACCGAGATTGGAACGAGCAAGGAGGTGCGACGGGCGCGTATGATCTGAGGCGGTACCTGCCTGGCGACCACGGGTCAGTGCTGGTCACAACGCGGCTTTCGCGCCTCGCGCAGCTGGGCGAGTCTCGGCGGTTGGGAAAAACCGACCTGACCCTCGGCAGGGCTATTTTTGAGAGATGGTACGGCGGCGAGCTCGGTGAGTGTCTGCGGCCTCGCACGCCAACTGCAATATAGTGGGGTTTGAGTCTTACCTTGTGCCAGGCCCGGATTGTGACCACCTCCTAGAGCTGCTGGACGGGCTGCCCCTGGCCCTCGCGCAGGCGGCCTCGTATGTACGGGAAAGGGGGGTTGAAATCACGACGTACGTGCAGATCTACCGTGAGCAGTGGGACGAGCTGATGGGCTCCCGCGACGCATCGTGCCGCGCACTCCTGGACTACGAGCAGGGAAGCGTCAGGACAACGTGGACGGTTTCGTTTAGGGAGATTGAACGTCAGAGAACCGACGCCGCTAACCTGCTGCGGCTCTGGGCCTTCCTCGACAATAAGCAGCTGTGGCATGGCCTGCTGGCACCGGCGGCGGGGAGACCGGCAGACCGGTGGCCCGGCTGGCTCAGCGAGATGAGTCGCAACGTGGTGCGATTCTTAGACGCGATCGGGCTGCTGCTCCGGTACTCGATGATCGAAACGCAGGAAGGATCGAAAGGCAGCTACTCGATGCATCCGGTTGTGCACCGATGGGCGTCGTGCCTGGATGGGCAGCGGCAGGAGAACGAGTGGGCAAAGCTGGCGCTCGCGGTGGTCGGGCAGTCGGTGCCAACGCAGGAAGCGAGGGAGTATTGGGTGATCCAGCAGAAGCTCCTCCCGCACGCGGAGAGGTTGGTGGGATGGATGCGAGAGGCAGGTGAGAGTACCTGGCATGTTGGTGATGAGTCGGCAACAAACTCTTTACGTATGCTAGGTGTCCTCTATTCCGACCAGGGCAAGCTCAAAGAGGCGGAGGCGATGTATGAGCGGGCGCTGGAAGGCAGGGAGAAGGCGCTTGGATCCGATCACACATCAACTCTCTCCACGGTACACAACTTGGGAAACCTCTACTTGAGACAAGGCAAGTTCAAAGAGGCAGAGGCGATATATGAGAGAGCGCTGGAAGGCAGGGAGAAGGCGCTTGGACCCGATCACACATCGACCCTAATGACGGTCAACAACTTTGGGAACCTCTACTTGGACCAAGGCAAGTTCAAGGAGGCAGAAGCGATGTATGGGCGAGCACTAGAGGGCAGGGAGAAGGCTCTTGGACCCGATCACACATTGACCCTAATGACGGTTCACAACTTGGGAGTCCTCTACTTGAGACAAGGCAAGTTCAAGGAGGCGGAGGCGATGTATGGGCGAGCGCTGGAAGGCAAGGAGAAGGCGCTTGGTCCTGATCACACAGTAACCCTCGACACGGTCAACAACTTGGGAAACCTCTACTCGGACCAAGGCAAGTTCAAGGAGGCGGAGGCGATGTATGGGCGAGCGCTAGGAGGGTACGAGAAGGCTCTTGGACCCGATCATATATCGACCCTCGACACGGTTCACAACTTGGGAAACCTCTACTCGGACCAAGGCAAGTTCAAGGAGGCGGAGGCGATGTATGGGCGAGCGCTAGGAGGGTACGAGAAGGCTCTTGGACCCGATCATATATCGACCCGCGACACGGTTCACAACATGGGAAACCTCTACTCGGACCAAGGCAAGTTCAAGGAGGCGGAAGAGATGTATGAGAGAGCGCTGGAAGGCAAGGAGAAGGCGCTTGGACCCGATCACACATCGACCCTCGGCACGGTCAATAACTTGGGAGTTCTCTACTTAGCCCAAGGCAAATTGAAGGAGGCGGAGGCGATGTATGAGCGGGCGCTACGTGGTTACCAATCAGCTCTAGGACCCAATCATCCCAAGTCATCCCGGGTCATGCGCAATATGGAATCTTTACGACGCATCCAAGGTACTACAAGTCGTCACTTGCAATTAAATGCTAGGGTATCCTGACTGGATCAGCAGATGTTTCCACGAGCATGAGCGAAGATGCCAAGTTAGCGGGCAGGTCGAAATCGTTTGGGAATATAAAAGCTAGGGTCCGCGAATTTGTTCGATCTCGTCGTTCCGAGACACGAACGGGCTAGTATCTAGAATCCTCTGAAAGAAATGCTACTAGTAGCTAAGACGTATCGCTTATGCTCTACCCACAGCCATATTATAGAGACAAGTCAGGCGAGAATATTATTAAACACTTAGGTTTGGGCTACTAGTAGCCTGAAGTTGTCTGCATTGAGAAATTGATGACTTGCTCTTAAGTCTTGTTCGACTCGTCTAAACCTGGTTCCTCTTTGGACTACCCTGATGGAGCGAATGATGATGAAATCTGAAAGTCCCATCACTATAATTAGCCCACCAACAGAATACCTACCCATTTTAGTAGCATGTAGGGAGGCCGTTTTCAGAAACCTGGTAAGTGGCCGTTTTTGCCTTCCGCATGCGATATAGAGAGGTCAGCAACCCAAGAGTGTCCGACAATTGATGCCCTCTTCGTGAATTTCAGTCACCGTAGGAGGTCTCTAAATTCACAGACCAGTGCACTTTAATAGTTGATGTTCTATTTTTACTTTAGTATATATTTCGCCATAATTGCATTGGCGTTCTCGCTATTCAGTGGCCACGGTCGTACTGAGAACACCCGCCCCCAGGGATGGGTGCTAAAACCACGCAATAAATTTATTACGTGGAACGTAAATAAGCCCCTTCTCCTTCTCCTAACTCAGGAAATTCTGTACATACTACGATCCAGAACTTAAGCGATACATCCCGCATGCCACTCTACGATATTGCCACTCGTGCCTAAGGTCTGATGCTACTAGGTCACTGTAAACAGGGTTATATACGTGCACGTAGTTGGTCGGAACCCTTGCAATGAATACCCGATCCTCTACCGTATAGCGTAATATTAGAGGTGCCTGTAATACTGTATTAGGCTTAGAGACTTTACTTTTATTGTCTGTCAGTTTGGCTACTTTTTTACTCACCTAATAAATTCGCTGTAACGGACGGTTTCCAAATTATACGCCGGCCCGTGACTAGTATATGTTGGTAGAGGATCATCGCCTAAGACTGGGCAGAGTCAAGAAAGTCTTTTCGCTTTCTAGTGGTTATCCACGTGTTTTTAGCATCCGGCCCCTTGGGGCCGGATGCTAAAACTATATACACAATAAATGTATTACATTCTATGTAAACAGTCCGTGGCTAGTTTATGTTGATAGAGATCATGGCTATTACGGCTTGGTTCCCCGTAAGGAATAGGGACTCTATAAGGCAACTGGTGCATCTGCTTGATTGCCACAATTGCGATCAAGGCCCAATCTTTTGCCCTGTGGCGTAACGGCATAGGTGCCCGTAACAATGGCCTAAGACTGAGCAGAGTAGAGAAGTATTACATCTGGCAGTGCGTAGCTTGTGCAATCAAATTATATTTATCGCTGGATAGCTAGTCTACGTAAGGGACGTGCAAATGAGTGAGTGTATACAGGACAGTAGCGCGGCGAATCTTTGCGAGCCGTTGTTTAGATCAAATTCTAGGTAGCTCAGCGGTGAGTTGTGAAGGCTCCCCTGACGGTAGCAGCCTCTTATTTAGCCTGGTAAGTTGCTAATTTTTAGCTTCCACAGTAAATTTCTCTCACGAGAAATTTCGCCAGGTAAACCTTAAAATACCTTCGTTCTCTGACCTTCTCTGCAGGGGTTTTTCGCTCGAGAAGTCTCATAAAAACGTGCTATTTTTAGCACGTTTTGACTTTCTCGCAAGAGGAATTTCGCAATGCAGTAAAACTTGAAGTATCTTAAATCTTTTACCTCTCCTTACGAGGTTTCTCACACGAGAAGTCTAATAAAAGAGTGCTAACTTAGCCTAAACTACTAAATTTCTCACGCGAGGAATTTCGCAAGACTGTCAATTAAAGCACCTTAAATGTTTTACCTCCTCTAAGTAAGTTTCTCACACGAGAATCTCACTAAAGCAGACTCTGGTGGCGAAGTATCTTGAGCTGGGTCTTTTCGATATCCTCATGTGGACCTCATTGGCGACATTTCCTTGTGAGGGGTTTTACGAAAGCTTCGAGCAGACCTTGTTAGCGGTAATCCCCTGAAAAGGATTGCCCGAAAACCTGGAGCAGACGCTGTCAGCGGAAGCCCCGAAATAAGGATTCTTTGGTACTCTGGAGTAGACCCCGCTGGCGAAAATTCGCTAGTAGGGTTTTCTCGGTAGCCTCGGCAAAACTCCACCGTCGAATTTTCCTCGCTGGAGATTCTTCGCTTTTCTCGTGCGGATTTTATCGGCGAAATTTCCGAGACGAGGGTCTTTCGATTGTTTCGGCTGATCGCTTTTCTAGACCCAATTCTAGCCCTCGGGCAATACCTTAAATCGGGCCCAAGTCCCGACCAAAACGAGCCCAAATTTGGTCACGCTTTTTTGTGTGCGAGCTTGTGGCTATAGGTGATGAAAACCGGGCCCGGATCGGAGAACCGGCACTCGAACCTTTGGAGGTGCTGTGTGACAGTGGCAGAACAGGGGGCTCAAACTCAACCCCTGCAGCTTAGGGCTCTTAGGTCCACCAGGATGTGTCTGAGAAGTTAAGGGTGCAACAGAGGGAGCGGTCAGAAGAGATATGTAGTCATATTGAGCTGCTTGATCTATCCAAGGGACCGGCAAAGGTCTGTGGGCCCGCAATGTCTGGTTTCGACCCCTGACAGCTGACAAAAATAGAACAACTCCTCTACGGACAACCTCTAAGTCTGGTTCGCTCAAGCTACTTTCCGATCACATTGATAATTAGCACACAGCATCGCGTTGTTGATAGCCTCTGTCTTCCTTCTTATTAAGCAGAAGACTATAGACTTTACAATGGGACCTGGGCATTGCGGCCCCTCAATTTAGTGCACATGAGTCTATGTCAGATAACTGTTACGCCACTAGCAAAAGTGTAGGCCCACACTTAGTGTGGAATAATAGTACCCTATGTTATGCGACAGTCTACCAGTTCTGTGAACAACAACACTCTTCTTGATACCTAGTATGCCCGTGTTCGTGGCGTTAGGGCTGGAGTTAGTTGTCAGCGCCGGGGCACCCAGCGCCAAATGCCATGGGTACCGTTTCAGGCACCAGAGCTAAAACGGTTCTCGCGGAACCAGGTTCCTCTGAACAGAGATCGATTTTGACCCCCTGGTGTGCCAATAGTGGAAGAAGGATTCTGGGGTGCCGAATTCATGCCTATGACGTATCTACCCCACCGCAACGCTCGGAAGAAGCTCTTAGCCATCCCTCAAATCCGTGAGCATCCCCTTCGTATCCATTGCGCAGTACATTGGCTCTTCTATTGTGAAATTGACGAATTTATACTTTTATTTGATGCCATGGCGGCTCTACTTCGTCTCCCTCCCGAGATCACCAATCTGGTATTCGACGAACTCTCATTGGGAGACTTTTTGCACCTCCGGCAAACATGCAAGGTGGCTAGCGCAAAGACGTTCCATATTGTCAGCCGGCATTTCTTCCAGGCGCGAAATGTGATGTTCGAACGACAGAGCCTTGAGTGCCTTGTCAATTTATCGAAACATCGCCACCTGGCAGAATCCATCGAGACACTGAACGTTTGCATTGACCACCTCTTGCCCTTGGAAGAACTCCAGAACATGGAACCACCTTACAGCCGGCACTACTCTGAGGGACGGTGTACTGATCATCTGCATCACCTCAACGTTAAGGAATACCGGAAACGGTTCAACGATCAAGAGCGATTGATGCAGACCGGTCGAAACGTTGAGTATCTGATAGAGGCCATGACCGGCCTTATCCACTGCAAACAGATCAACATTGGTGACAGCGGTCGGCCTTGGGGATTGAATCAATTAAGGAAATGCATCGGTATCCTTCCCCAAAAAGGTCTGACCTTCCAGTCACGCAAGAGTATCGAACTTGTCAGCCACATGCTGCAGGCCGTTTTGGTTGCAGCAGCACACAGCCAGCTACGCATCGAGGACCTTGACATTAGAATTGGAGATCCGATGAACTGCATCAGTTCTGAAGAAATGATGAACTACATCAGCCCACAAGGCTGTATCGTACCCAGTATGCTTATTGGGCCATCTTCTACCGTTCTCGAACAGCCTAGAATTAGAAGTCTTCGTCGGCTCTCCATCGTCCTCGA
>JAVIXY010000531.1:0-10579 GCA_033030565.1 Fusarium nematophilum | reverse complement strand
CTTTAAGTGGTGTGATTCTTTAAGTGGTGGGGGATGGTATGTGAGGTGGAGATGAGTGGGTTGTCCGTCTGTATTACTAGACGTTAGGGTGCATTAGTTTAAACGGCGGCGAGAGGTAGTAAAAATCGAGGATGGATCGAGATGGTAACCGAGACACTAGACGAGACAAAGATCAAACAAGGCCGTCTGTCACGGTTGCCCCGCAGCTCACCCTACCGATTGGTACCACCAGTTCAGGCCAGGGGACGACCCAGAAGGAGGGGACCCGGCTTTACCGCCCACATCAACTGATCACTCATATCCAAGTTAGCTAGCGCATCCTCAATCCCCTGACGTGGAGGATATCTATATTACATCTCCATGCCCTCCTCCAGCCGACCTTCTAGCCAGCACTACTGCCCGTCTTCTTCGCCTTCTGCCTCCTCCGATTCAGACATCGCATCTGAGTCCGCCTCTGCCACCGGCGCTACGGACTCAGCATGGACTCAGTACAACTCCCCATCGCCTCCGTCGAGGTGCTTCGTTGCATGCGGTGCGCCCGCTTCGTCGAGGCCACCTCTACCGACGATATCGGCGCCATGGGCATGGTTCGCATCGCCCACAATCTCTACTACTGCGAGCGCTGCGCCAAGGTGGTGGGATACATATAAAGCAACGGGCCGGTGGCCCCTCCTTTGATGAAGTTTACGAGGTCCACATGGGTCTGGATATTTCTTGTAATAGGTATATCAAATGCAAAGGGAAAAGAAAGAACGCTGTATCATGCTGCTGCCCAGAAACAAACGCCAGCGCTAAGCCAACGCCTGCCAATGCCCCGCGAGATTGGTATTTTTGTTTTCTGCCTTGAGCTCTCCTCTGTAAAATATGGATAAGGAACGAATACATACGCCGTGATTAAATGTATAATACCGTCCGGGTCGTCAGGGATTACCAGTTGATACCAGTCCATCCGTACGACCCGTCGACATTCACCCACCCGCCAGCGTCGATAGCATCTTCCCAGCCCATCATCACGGCCAATAGCCGGCACCCCATGGCGCTCACGGCGCACACCACCTTATCGCTCGCGCCAGCAAGCACGGCCAAATCCATCATATACGCCCTCCCGATGAGGCTCCGCAATCTCAGCGTCTCCTCTGACAGGGGCGCCATGTGTCTCGCCACCTCGTTCACGTCTTCGGCATCCACGCCAGCGGGCGCGTTGGCGGTGTTGTCCTTGCGCTGGAGGACCTTTTGGGTCGGGACCAAGGCCGGGAGACATGGAGAAGGTGATTAAAGTTGAATCGGGAAGAGGGCGATGAGAGGGTACCACGGTCGTCGTGATTGTAGGAGGCTCTTTGGCGAAGGATGAGCCGGGTTGGGGCAACTAGCATTTTGGAATGAGTCGACGGGGTCGACATGGTAACGTCGAGTCAAAAGGAGTGGGCGTAAGATGAAAGATGAAGATGATTGTGGTGAGAGTCAGTTCGAGGAGCTCGAAGAAGATGGCCCGAGCCGGAGACAAAGAAATGTCATTGTTCAAAGAGAAACAGAGAATCGGTACGGCATGGAGAAGCGAGTCCGAAGTACAAAGGAGTAACAAGATGAAGGGGAGCGTCTATCAAGACAGGCGTCAGGCCGCTGGTGCAACCAGGGAAGCGAACAGAGACGGGAGCGTCGTCGGTAGATGATTCATCCGGGACGTGCGAATCCAGCGTCTCTCTGCCCGGGCCTAGACCAGAGCAGAAGAACAGGTGTGCGAAAACGGCGATCTTTGATGGACGGATCTCGACCAGTCCGGCTGCTCGCGTCGGCTCGGTGATGACGGGAGATCAGCGACGACGATGATGTCGCATAAAATCCCCTCGCACACAGAGAGAGAGAGAGTCGAGCGGTCGGTCCGCCGGGGGCCGTGAGCGAAGAGAAGCGATCAAAAGGGCAGTATCCAATGAAGCAAGGAAGGGACCGAGTCGACGACGAACACCAAAGGAGCGGAGGAAGAAGCAAAGAGAAGGAAACGGGAGTGGAAATGAAGACATCAAGTCATCCTCCGAAGCACCACCTGCCGAGACTACGAGGTTAGTAGATAATTCTAGAGGCACGCAGTTGCCTGCTACTTCCAGGGAGCTTATGGGTAGTCAGCCTGCCATCTATGTCCTTTCTCGCCATTAATCTTTAGCCCAGTTTCACATTGGGCAACTCCAACGTCGAAGCCGGGATTACGGGCCAATCAGCGCCGACTGGACTGACATGGGCCTTGCACCTTGCAGCTAGTTCATCTCAAGAAGGATCCTGATGACATCTACCCGTGGGCCCGTCTTAAAAGGGGCCCACTATTCCACCGTCAGGTCGAGCCCACGGTTATACAATACACTACAAGCTGCAGTTGATATGGACTAACAATAGGTCGAACCCAAAGCCTCACGCCGCTGGCTATCGCTTGCTCTCCAAGTTTGACCCACCGCCTCTTGCTCTGCTCGAATAACAGGTACCGTTGAAATGAGAAGATTCGAGTTTCTTAATTCATGCTAAATGTGCAGTANTGACCCACCGCCTCTTGCTCTGCTCGAATAACAGGTACCGTTGAAATGAGAAGATTCGAGTTTCTTAATTCATGCTAAATGTGCAGTAGGAGAACTACTATTTATGTACAGGCACGATCTCTGTGGAATGTTCCACCTTCTTCCACGCCTTGCCACCGAGTTGGTCGCCTCACACTTGTGATCTCCAACAGGTACCGGCTGCCCCCCAGCAAGAGAGTTATGCCGGCCTCTCCTCTCCGCTCTTCTTTTATCCCTCGGTCGGTACAGCTTTGGTGTCCTCCACCGGCCCTGGCGTTGGGCCCCGGCGCAACGGCTCCAGGTTGTGAAACAGTACTGGCAAGGAATCCAGTTTCTGCCCACCTGCCATCGTACACTACCCCGCTTACCCCGGACCACTTGTCCCGGCTCCACGCGGTCTTGAAGCATCCCGTCTAGCATCTTGTTCATCTCGTCGACACTCCGCGTCCGCTTCTTCTCCGTCTCTGCCACCAGGACCTGCCCGGCAGTGAGAGGTGACGCTCCTGCGACCGCGGTGATCGGGGTTCCGTCGAGGCTTCGGCCGCATCCCGCGACCGAGTTGCGCTGCGGAGTGCTGCCAACATTCGATCCTTGTCGTCCAATCATGCTCGTAGGACGGCAATCTCATTGTCCTTCTCCCTGAGTGCCGCAGAGACGCTGTTGTCTTCCCCAGCCATTACGCCCTTGTTCGGCGCTGCGAAATCCACCTGTGCGCTCGGACGGCATCCCAGATCTGTGGTTCCTCCTCGACGGCGACCTGGGATGCCATCCCCGCGCGGGACGGGTGTCTCTTCGGCGGGCACCGGAACTCACCCTGCGACTCGACGCCGCTGTTCCTCATCACGCTGAGCAACTTCCTTCTGACGGGGCATCTGATCCTTCGCAACCGGGCCCACGACGCGCAGCACGGGGTGTGCGGGCGGGTGCTGAACTGGTGGGAGTGCGGCACGGTGGGCGCGATCGAGACGGAGGAGGCGCTGGCGGGCGTGTTTCGCAGTGCGCTGGTTTCGAGGGTGTCGCAGGCACGGATGGATAATGAGGATCAAATGAGCTCTTGATTTTCTATCTAAAGGAGCGACGAAGGTCTGTCTCTTATACTTGTGTTCAATCTGCTGATATCGTAGGCAGCAGGTTGTTGTCTGACGCTAGTTGTGGTGTGGCGTTCATGCTGACCGTGAAGCTATTCACTATGGTCGTGATCCTTGCCCTTGAAAGAGGGTTCATCAGCACCCTGGATTCGAGATCGAGAGTGCAAAGCGACACACGTCTTCTCCGTGACCCGGGAAACGCGACAATGGGCTTGCTTGCTTTTTTCGTCAGTCAGGGGAAAGAAAGGGAAAAAGAAAGAAAAGGGGGTTGGAGCTCTCTGGCTCGATCGGGGGCATATACTCTCCCGATGTCTATGCATGCATCCAACCAATTCATCAAATGAATAATGGATCTGCACGAGCACCACTATTGGCCCGAGGAGCTTGTCTGGCTCCATGGGGCCAGTGGGATGCAGATCTGCAGCCCAGGGTCGAGTGGCACTTGAGTGGGTTATCCGTCTGGATCATTAGACGCTAGGGTGCATTAGTTTAAACGGTAGCGTGAGGCCACAAAACCGAGTATGGATCGAGACGGCAACCAAGACACTGGATAGGCGAAGATCAAACAAGGCCCGTCTGTCACGGTTGTCAATCAGGTCCCTGCCCATCGGTGCCACCAGCTTAGACCAGGGGACGATTATCCACTCCGTCCGCCTGGCGCTGGCCTAGAATCCTACTAAAAACTGCCAGTGAAAGTGGGCTGCCCACTTCTTCCATTCTTTCCCTCCGTCACCTCTACCTCTCAAATCTCTCGACCTCACCCCCATCAAAAAGAACTGGGCTCTTCTTGTAACCACCAACCCCAAGGCAGTCACCTAATTGCTTTCTTGTTTCCTCCCTTTCTCCCTCTCCAACTCCATCTGCGCCTGCTTTTGTTACTTTCGCACTCTTCTACTCTTCCTCCACCTTGACACTGCTTCACCTCAACTCATCTTGTCTCATTCTCTGCCATACACACTGTACGACACCGGACCCTTTACAAGACGCTCCACTAGAGTAGAGCTCCCTTCAACCTGTTAGACCCCGCACCATCCGCAGCTCGCAGCCAACCTATCCGAGATCTTTCGACACTATTGCGCTCTACGACACCTTCACACCCGCCTTACGATCACGATCACGACTCGCACGACTTAGAGGACAGACACCGTCTCAGATTTAGAGAGCGAAACGCGGTCTAGATGCTGACCAAGAGCACCCACAACATCCAGGTCGGGCGAAATATCTCCTGTCCGCTTGCACCTTTGCCACGGCAGTAGACCCAAGGCCTCCCGGCTTCTTTTCCAAGGCGGCTTGTCGCGCCTAAGCGGCAACCTCGATGGCCATGTCTACCATTCAACAGCTCAAGAACTTTATTTGGCACGGCAAGTATTGTCCCAGCCGTCCCGTTCCGGCTTCAAAAGCCAGCTAGTGTCTCGCCGAGACTAACACCTTTGTGCTCCAGGCAAGCAAGCCCGCACCGCAAACCTCACCGAAGAGTCGCCGCGTAAGAACGAGGCTCCTCAACAACCAGCAGCCACCCAGCATAAGACCGTCGTCGACCCCGGTCATGGCCAACACTCGAGCGCACAAAATTCCCGCGACAACCTCGCAAATGACGAGTACTCTCACAAGAGCAGGAAGCGCTACGATGACGAAAAGCTCGCCAAGCTCGTCACCGAGGAGAATGCCAGCAAGAGCAACTTCCCTCGCCTCGGCCTAGAGCGCTGGGAGCTCATCGACAAGATGGGCGACGGCGCCTTCAGCAACGTCTACCGCGCCCGCGACACCACGGGCGACCGAGGCGAAGTCGCTATCAAAGTCGTACGAAAGTATGAGATGAACAGCATGCAGGTGAGCTTACCCAGGGTCGTCCGTATCTGCGTCGCCCTTTCTCCTTGTGTTTTTCTGTATTTGATATTTTTGCTGTTTCCATAACTACTTTTTCTTTGCCCCATTTACCAACCCAACACAACGGGGTTGTCTCCTTCATAGGGAAACAAGCATTACATCCAGACTTCAAGAAAGTCCCCAAGGCTGCAGGGGTTCGAGAGGATTTCTCTTATATATGTTTCTTCCTACGTCCGGGCTGTCGCCGTCTTCATCTGATTTCAGTTGATTTCCGTTGTCTTCGCGACGGGGATGGCGGGCCTACAGACTCGCGGGCGTACCAAGCAGAATACTAACTTGACCGCAGCGATCAAGCGTCCGGAAGGAGGTGCAAATTATGCGGCAACTTGACCACCCCAACATCATCAAGCTCGTTGAATTCTCCGAGTCGCGGCAATACTACTACATTGTTCTGGAACTTGCTCCGGGCGGCGAGCTCTTCCACCAGATTGTTCGCTTGACATTCTTTAGCGAGGAGCTTTCCCGACACGTCATTGTTCAGGTCGCTGAGGCTCTCGCATACCTGCACGAGGAGAGGGGCGTCGTTCATCGGTATGTCGAGTTTTTTTCTTTCGCCCCCTGTTGATTTCAGAGGGCCCGTCCGCGGCCGACGTTGATGCTGCCCCTTCTGACGTCATTTCGCCCCTGCAACGGCCATGGATGATATCGCTGATCCCTTGCCAGCGACATCAAGCCCGAGAATATCCTGTTCAACCCCATTCCCTTCGTGCCGTCAAAGCACCGTAAGCCTAAGCAACCCGGAGATGAGGACAAGGCCGACGAGGGTGAGTTCTTACCCGGCCAGGGCACCGGTGGCATCGGCCAAATCAAGATCGCCGACTTTGGCCTGTCCAAAATTGTCTGGGATAACCAAACAATGACGCCCTGTGGCACGGTTGGCTACACGGCCCCTGAAATCGTCAAGGATGAGCGATACTCCAAGTCGGTCGACATGTGGGCTTTGGGTTGTGTGCTATACGCCCTCCTCTGCGGCTTCCCGCCCTTCTACGACGAGAGCATTGAGGTGCTCACCGAGAAGGTTGCCAAGGGCCAGTATACCTTCCTGTCTCCCTGGTGGGATGATATCTCCAAGTCTGCTCAGGACCTCATCAGCCACCTCTTGACAGTGGATCCCGAGAAGCGATACACTATCCGGGAATTCCTGGTCCACCCATGGATTCGAGGAAATGGACCTACCCCTCGCGAGGAGAATAAGGAGCCCGAGGCAATACTCCGAGCATTCGATGCATCCAAGTTCGAGGATGCCGGCAAGCGATACGACTTCCGATCACCCGGTGCTGCGAACCTGCGTGAGGTGTTCGACATCGGCTACGCCGTGCACCGCCAGGAAGAAGAGGGCAAGCGGAGAGCACAGATCGGAGCCAAGGGTGGCCCCGCAAGGTTCCTTGGTGGTCTCAACGAAGAAGACGAAGAGGACGAGGGCCTCATGCACATCGATGGTCAGGGCTCCGAAGCCGCCGCGAAGCCGAATGCAGCAACTCATGCTCTGGAGCAGAGCATGCGGAAAACCAACATTCGAGACCAAGAACAACATCATGAAACTCGAAGTCGGGAACGTGAGCGCACCGAGAGGGGCTACGGCCAACACTCAGCAGCTGTGGCTGCCGCAACCCGACAGCAAGTGCGTGAGCTGAATCGCCAGCGCGGCGCCTTCGAACTCAACCTTGAGAATACCACTTTGTTGGGCAAGAGAAACAAGAAGATTCCCGTTATGGGGGTATAGGGGCCCAATGATATAGACGCAACACGAGCTTTAGCAGGGGCGAGGCACTTTAGTGTTGACGGTACATCACCACCGAAAGGCCCAACTCTTCCCCAACATTCCACAGAACTTACCTTTATGATGGAGGACCATCACTAAGAGGATGGCCCTCCGGTGGGTGTTTGCATCCAACTTTATTGGAAAGATGCTTCTTAGTCCCAGAGGGTGCTGTTCAAGCGCATTTGTCGGCAAAGAAGATCACTGAGACTGCATTCAGGCGCATGGAGTATTGGGCAAATGACATGAACCGGGCCAACCGGGACTCAAGACTATTTGCAAACCTTTATGTTATACAATTTGTTTCCAAGAGCAGACGAAACGATTTGGGGCTCTTGTCTTTGATATGTGTGTCTGAGACGAGAGTGGAGTGTACGGCAATATCCCTTGGGCAAACACCATCCATCCATAGGTTTGGGGTTTGAGAATCTCGTTATATTTTGAAATGACATGTGTTCAAGACTAGAATATGTTTACGCGCCTGTGTTGTTGGTTTGTGAGTGAGGGAGTGATACAAGTACGTGGTCTCTTAGGTCAAACAGCACGCCGAAGTGCATTCATCACTCATTCTCGTCCTCTTCTTCGTCATCATCATGCTCGCTCTCTGACGGCTCAAAGCCTTGACCTCTGTGGGACTTCTCAGGATTAGACTGATGTCTTCCGGTCGTACACCCCGCAGCGGTCCCTATTCATCGCAGCACGACCATGTGAAGCTATCCGGATGGTGCTCACGGGCCCATTCAGAGTCTATAGCCCCATGACAACGCCCGTCATGGTCTATCCACTTATCAGTATCATGATCGGGTTCAAGTTCTCCTATAGCTTGTTATCAGTAAGCCCCTCTACGTTTCCCTGCATTCGGGGACCTTACCCCAGCGGTAAGAACACGCCCATGGATGGTTGTCTTCCTTGGAAAACGGCTCATCGCATTGCACGCATACAAACACATCACTGGTGGCTTTGCGCTTTCGCTCTGGGGGTTCCGCGACTTGAAGCGCGACAAAATGATCGAGCGCGCGACGCTTGACGGCGCTGTCGGCACAGAGCGCGAGGAGGATGGCGCGGAGTTACTACTCTGGCGCGTGTATAATGTCGACTATCGTTGCGTCCGGCATCTCTTCCCCATGTTTCTCCGCAAACTTCAGTCGCGTTTATCCGGTTTCAAATTGATTAATTGAATGAGTAAATGATTGGTTTACTGGTTGAGAGGAGGTGGTTGCTAACACCCCTTGCGTTTGCTCTCCCATCTCCACCACAGGCGTGTTCATCCCACCCGCCTCAAAATGCCATGGGCTTAATTGACAATACCCCTCCCCCCCAGGTGCCTACCCAACATGAATGAAAAGCCTCTCATGTCTCTCTCTATATAACAATCCAATCATTATATCTATATAAAGCCCGTTTCTCGTCTATCGGGGTGGAGTTGTGAAAAAGTTCTGGTTTTCTATCTCGTTAGAGGTGTTAGCTGCGAAACGGCTGGCAACCACTCGGGGACTTGCGATTTCAGATCGGCTTCACTTTCTCGTCTGACCTTTATGGGCAGTGATTCACTGTCGGTTTATATTCACCCAAGGCAACAATGGGACACGTGATGTGAGTGTTTGACACTGTCAGGGCTGATGAGAGAGTGCTCGGGTATATGAATTCTGATTTGATTCCCCTTCTTCACGTTTCATCCTTCTCTTCTCACCTCACTCCTGTTTTCGATCACTGTCACTTCGAATTTCTTGTAAGCTGATTCAAAGTTTGAGTGTTCAGACATCGCATCCTTCATCACATCTCTTCATCAAGAAGCTTCAGGGATAGCTGATATATATACCCACAGTAAGTCCCTTCCAGCATAACCATCTCGTCAGAAACTCTCTTTCTTAACCCTTCCACAGTCTTTCAAGTCAAAGACAGCGGGCCCATGCTCTTCCTCTTGACTCTCGTCACCCTGCTCGCGAGCCTGGTTTCGGCCAAGTGCCCCGGACGCCCAGGAGGCCCCAAGTCCCCTTCGGGTGCACACATCATGGTGGCTCGGGGAAGCCTGGAGCCACAGGGTCCTGGTATCATCGGCGAGGTTACGCAGAAAGTTCTTCAGCGAATCCCTGGCTCCACCATCGAATCTCTTGTCTACCCTGCCCTCTACTAACCGTACGTCCCATCTCAGACCAAAGGTGTCAAGGCTATGCCCAACTCGTCCGCGGCTACGCCAAAAAGTGTCCAAAGACTAAGATGATCATCCTTGGCTATTCTCAGATAATATCCAGTCCTTCTTCTTGGAATGAAGGCTGCTGACGATCTAGGGCGCTCATGTCACGATGGATGTCATGTGCGGTGCGAGCTCTGATCGGTTCGCACAGACCATGCCGCAGCCATCTTTCATGTCTGACAAGGGTAAGAATAAAGAACCCCCACGATCAAGCATTCACTAACTAGTTCAGTCGCGGCCATCGTTCTCATCGGCGACCCGAGCCGCACAGCCGGTCAACCCTCTAACATCGGCAGCAGCCACCACAGTGGAGTAAGTCTTCAAAAAGAGTATTGACTCCTCAGCAAGTTGCTGACCCTATCTTCACATCTTTCCGCGCCACCGCCCCGAAGATTGCCAATGCATTGCAGACAAGACCACTTCCATCTGCGACGCTGGGGATCCGTTCTGTGAGGCCGGAGGCCATGACCTGGCAGTTCACATGGGCTATGTCACCGTCTAGGGCGAATTCGCCCCCAACCACATCGTCTCGACGTATCACTCAGCATGAGAATGAAGGCAATCACGCTCCAGCCCTATCTTTGGGACGCTTTCTCAGTGGATGGCACATGGTGAACAAGGAGCACATGTAGATACTTGCCTCTCGTACCCCGCAAATGGTGGATGATCGCTCGTTGGATGAAGTGTATAGGGAAACGCCAGCTGGACCCAGAATTATTAGGAAATCAAGAAGTTGTCCTGACAGAGTCTCCATAGATCACTCTAATCAGTCGTTCAACTCTAGAACTAAAAACCATTGGGTGTTTCCAAGGATGCAAACAGGGTTAGACATCTATCGAATCTATCGAATCGAATGCCCGGCCTCGCCATTCGATTCGATGGCTTGGCATTCGATTCGGGCGTAGCCATATATGATTCGATTCGAGTCCAGCACGTCTCCCATAGATTCGATATCGAATCAAGCACCTGTCATTCGATTCGATGCCAAGACTCAATCGAATTCGATTCGAATTCTATCGAACAGATGACTAATCCCCGTGAAGGTAGGAAAACGTCAGAGGGAATCATGAAATCATGACTTAGGAACAGACGTCGCAGAACATAGTCAATT
>JAVIXY010000530.1:0-10598 GCA_033030565.1 Fusarium nematophilum | reverse complement strand
ATCGATCAAATCGATTGGTCGATCGATTTCCAACCCTGGTCATTGGCCTCATGGCTGGTCTGGTAGTACTACCCTTTTCGTCTGCCCTGACGTCACAAGGGTCTACAGCTTCCTGGAGGTCGGCATGCCCAGATGCCGATGACGCGACTAAATTGATGCGCGAGAATTTCCTGCCGGAAAGAGTAATTCGGAGTTGGTTCGGTGAGTCTTTTCGCTGCGTGGAATTCGAAAACACCACAATAGATGGTTCGGATTGACCGGGGTTCAACGGATGACATGCCGAATTTCATGCTGCAACTCAGACTGGGTTGAATCTCAATTGAATTTACAAAGGATGGCATTGATGAGATCTCAAGTATATAGTATCTCGCATCTTCTGTGTTTTTCGACTTGACCATCATCCACAGCTCAAGCTTCCACCACAACATCACTACAACTCTTAACATTACCACTTAATTACTCTTTCAATTCTACTACTCTCACCCTCATCATCCCTCCTAATATCCTCCACTGTATTCTGATAGACATCCAATCATGGCTTTCGTCGCCAACGGAAACGAGTACGACTTCATCGTCGTTGGTGGCGGTACCGCTGGCAACGCTGTTGCTGGTCGCCTCGCCGAGAACCCCAATGTCCGCGTTCTCGTCGTCGAGGCCGGCATTCCCAATCCCCACCAGGTTCCTGAGATCACTACCCCCTCTCAGGCCTTCAACCTGCGTGGAAGCAAGCATGACTGGGCATACAAGTCGACAATGATCAAGCGAGATGACTACGAGCGAATTGAGAAGCCTAATACCCGTGGCAAAGCCCTCGGCGGATCATCCTGCGCCAACTACTTCACCTGGATTCCCGGCTCAAAGCCTACTTTCGATGATTGGGAGGAGTTTGGTGGTCCCGAGTGGAACTGGGACGGTTGCGTCGATTACCTTCGCAAGTGTGCAACCTACCACGACGAGGAGAAGCTCTACCCTGCCGAGCTGAAGAAGATTGGCAGCGGTGGCCCTATCCAGATTGCCCACGCTGATCTGGTCCCGGAGATGCAGCCCTGGCGAGACGCTCTGACTCAGGCCTGGGTCTCCAAGGGCGAAGTCCTCACCGAGAACATTTACGACGGCGAGATGCGAGGTCTGACCCACTGCGTTGACACTATCCACGGTGGTCAGCGCCAGGGCAGCTTCCTATACCTCAAGAACAAGCCCAACGTCAGCATCCTCTACGGGGTTCAGTCCAAGCAGTTGATCATTGACCCTCACACCAACACCTGTCTTGGTGTGACTGTCATCAACCCTGCCAACAAGAATGAGCTCAGCGTCTACGCCAGCCGCGAGGTTATCTTGTCTCAGGGTGTTTTTGAGACCCCCAAGCTCCTTATGCTTTCTGGTGTTGGTCCCGCCAAGGAGCTGGCCAAGAATGGGCTCGAGGTCAAGGTTGACTCTCCCCATGTCGGCCAGCATCTCCTTGATCACCCCATTGTTCCCTTTGTCCTAAAGGTCAAGGACGGCTTTGGTCTCGAGGACTACATCCTTCGTGAGGGTACCGTCAACAGCGCTGCTGTTGCTCAGTATAAACGCGACAAGACTGGTCCAATCGGATCCGGCCTCCTTGAGCTTGTTGGATTCCCTCGAATTGACCAGCGTCTCGAGCAGTACGAGGTTTACCGTGAGGCCAAGGCCGCCAACGGTGGTCTTGATCCCTTTGGCCCTGCTGGTCAGCCTCACTTCGAGCTTGACTTTGTCGGCATGTTCAGCACCGCTTTCCAGTGGCACTACCCTCTTCCGGAGCAGGGCAACTACATGACGGTTATTGTCGACCTGCTGCGCCCACTGTCCGAGGGTGAGGTCACTCTGAACAGCGCTGACCCTCTGGTGCAGCCCAACATCAACCTCAACTTCTTCGGCAATGACCTGGATATCCTGGCTATGCGCGAGGGTGTCCGCTGGACCTACGATGTCCTCACCAACGGTGCGGGCTTCAAGGACATTGTTGTCGGCGAGTACCCCTGGCGAATGCCCCTCGAGTCAGATGCCGAGATGAAGAGGGCTGTCCTTGATCGCAGCCAGACTGGATTCCGTGAGTATACCGCATGCAAGTGTATAAAACATGGCTAACTTATCTCATAGACCCCTGTGGAACTTGCCGTCTTTCCAAGAGCATCCAGCAGGGTGTTGTTGATTCTCGTCTTCGTGTTCACGGCGTCAAGAACCTTCGTGTCGTTGATGCTTCCGTTATTCCTGTCATCCCTGACTGTCGCATCCAAAATTCTGTCTACATGATTGGAGAGAAGGTAAGAACACACTATTCTGCTTCTGATCACCACGCTAACGCATGTTGAAGGCTGCCGACATGATCAAGTCTGACCACGCAGACATCTTTGAGGAGGGTGGCTTCAAGAATATCCGCTCCTTCACCAGCCGTCTGTGAATAACTCGCGGCGAGGAATGTTTAGATTGCTAGTTCGGAGGCGCTTATAGAGGGAGTACGCTATAGACTTATCTCGGTGTGGTTTGCTTGAACAGGGGCTTTTACATGGTGAAATTCAATACTCTATTTCCAGATGACGGGATGTTCTTCTCTGCTGTCAACTGCTGGCAACCTCAGTCAAGGCCAGTCTATTTGCTTCCCATCATTCGAGCCCGGGAGTGGGCCCCTCTCCCAAGAGCATCGGGATGAGGAGTGAGCCCTAAGACTGCTGGCTGGGAGAAGTGAAACCACCATGTTGAGTTGGCTTCGACGCCCTTTGGCCCAATAACGACGTCATCCGTACCCTTGAATTTTCTGCTCCTCAGACCTATCCGGGATTTGTGCTTCTCGCCCAATCTGCGTTTCAATGTCGACTGAATAATAAGCCTTGGAGATGCAGCTGTTTGGCGCCAATTCGCCGAGCCGTACACAGCATGCAGTGGTCCACGCCCCTTCCATCGCAAGTTCTCCAGAGCCACATTGAGTCTAGTCTTATAATTACCCGAGTTGCCTGAAGCTACAAGACTCCGCGTAAGAGTGTACGGAGACCTGTCCTCTTATACCTGAGTTCTGGCATGTGAGAGGTTGGTAGCTCGGGCCGAAAACTATATGCATTCGATTGCGCTGGTGCAGCACAGGCACCAGTCCATGGACCGGTAGACCCCCAGAAATCTATAAAATCAACATGTATCCTCTTCCGTATGATCAAGGCCCTGTCCCTGATTCATACCCATCTTGTGTCCGCATCGACTGACGTCCACCAAGAAGCTATCAGAAGTTGCCCTGGCCTTTGCTGGCCTCGTCCTCTCCGCCGACGCCCGCCCCAGCGAGCCAAGGAAGTACCACAAGCACAAGAAACCTGAATGCTCCAACTTCGTCCAGAATCCATCCTTCGAAGACAACCTGACCGGGGCACCCTGGGTTCTGGACGGTGCCGGCGTATCAATCTCCAATCAAGTTGACCTCGCCCGCACTGGCACCAATTCGGCGTATGTTGATCATCTCTCCTTCTTCAACGTTGCACAAACTGAACGAGGACTTTCCTGTCTTCAATAGCCAGTTCAACATCGTCGACACCGTCCAACGACCCTCGGTTACTCAGAACCTTTCGGGCGTCAAGGCCGGCAAGACCTACCAGGTCACATGGTACTATCGCGTCAGTGTGGGCCAGCCAACAGACGAGGACACGTGTCGTTTGTTCCTGAGGCTATATGGTGGCGACAATGTCTTTAGCTTCACCCACCTTCGATGAACCGCCCAAAATGTACATCAGCAGACAGTTCACCTTTGATGCCCTGGAGCCGGACCCCAGCATCCAGTTCCAAGTATACTGCGAGGACAATGTTCCCGAAGGAGGACTTCAGGTTCAGCTCGATGATATCAGCCTATATGAGCAGGATGCTGATTGTCCGGCTCCGGCGGAGTGAGCCACGACAGCTGATGGCGGCTGGGCTTGCGCGTGGATTTTTTTCGTAGATTAGTTTATAACTCATACTTTGAAATCTGAATGTTAATATATTCCGTTTGAGCGTGACACCAAATTAGTCGAGTTCAAGATGTAGCTGAGAACCGAAATTTTGTGACTATCGCCATTGGCAGCCATGGGCCACAAAACCTTGAGTGAGACCGTCAAGGGCCCGTCAATGGGCAGATGTCACCGCCCACGATATTCCATGAAGCCTTGTAAGTACCCAGGGCAAAGCGATGCTGAGTCAGCGACTTGTTGGTCCTCTTCACATCAGATCAGAGGCCTCCTCGTCTTTAGGCACCCGGCCATCGTCATGACTCATCTCTGCTGCCTATCTAACCTAAGGTAACTGCTAGCTATTTATCATAAGCGGAGCCTCATAAGCCCAAAGGTATTGAATAGCTACACCTTCCCTAATCGCCACCCTGAGCGCCATTTGCCCGGCTTGTTTCCCCTCAGCTTGGCGCACGGCTGATTAGATATCAAAATGTAAGTCAAGCTAGCCCTACTGGCAAAGGAATAACAATCTAACCGCTCAGGCCCGATCCCCCAACTCCTATCCCCTACAAAGAGGGAGTCAAGCTGCGCCTTCAAGTATTGAGAAGCTGCTGCCACGATGGCGAGCTGTCCTTGTTCCAATCCGAGCCCGTCGTAGCAGTCATCTCCAAGACATTCGATATCACCATGTCCCCCGTCATGGTAGTCACTCTCAACCCGGATTCAGGGCCTCCAGTCCGCGCAGTTCTCAAGCTCTACGATCGACGCTTTGGGGTTGATCTTCGCAACGTCCGGGGAAAATATTCACCCCACACAGCCGTGGACGAGGAGGCTCTCGCCTCATTCGTTCAGCAGGGCAAAATTGAACGCTTTCTTGGCGAGCTGGAAGAAGAAAAGACGACGGCTCTCATCGCTCTGAGCGCCTGGCATTTCCTTGACGAGGAAACTGATGGCGTTGCCAAGTATGAGGCGGCTCTGTGGCAGGAGTGCAATGAGGCTTTTGAATGCGAGACGGAGGCTTACTCGCGTCTGCAAGATCTTCAGGGCATATCAATACCACGACTCTACGCCCAAGTGGCCTTGGTTCCGCCGACCGATGCAGATGCGGCACAGAGGGATATGGCACCCTACACTAGGGTCAAGGGCGTTCTCCTCCAGTATGTCCCAGGCTACAACCTCTGGGATCTCCCCGTTTCATCAGCAGCTCCCACAGACGCTGCAAGATGGCCTGGAATAATACAACGTGCTGTCGACGTCGTTCACGATATCAACGCACGCGGTATTCTCCTGGATGATTGCGCACCACGCAATGTGGTTGTTGATGAATCGTCACAAAAGACTTTTATCATCGACTTTGCTCAGAGTCGGTTCAAGGACAAGATGATCCTACAGTGGCAAGAGAGCGAAGAATCCGACCCGGGAGAGAACCAGGGCGAGGAAGGCGATATTGACGAAGACTGGGACCCGGAAGTTGAGTACTGGGAGAGGGTGAGGTCATGCGATAATCCAGGAGCGATCGGTGCAGTGATGGCGACGCGGTTGCTGCGGGCAAAGGGCATGACGTTGACCATCAAGTACCCGGATTGCAGCAAGATCATCCAAGATATCAAGTGTCGGAAACCAAACAGCCCATCATGAGAAAGGACTGACGGATTTGAAAGATGCGAGGGGCGTTGAAGACCGCGGTTGAAGTAGATACTTTGATCTGACCAGAATACACTTGGATATCATCAATTATCCTCCGTTTACGACGTAACAACAAGCCATTAGGTATCCCATACTTTGCTCCAACAAATCAGTCATGACTGCGTTAACCCCTCACACTTGAAAAACAACCTCCTAACCAGCGAGCCACAGCACAAGTATTCCTACCACAGTTCCAACCACAGGCAAAGAAACCCTAGTGAACGAGCCCGCATTATCATCTTGGCTGCTGCTACTACCGCCGCCCCCGTTGTCTGCCGCCGTGGCCGCCGGCTCCTGGTCTTCGGCCGTGGATGTAGGCGTCGCGGGGGAAAAGGACAGGATACATGACTCGTCCAGGGCCAGCACGTCGCCAGCTGTGTTGGTGGCCTCCATCTCGGCGCACGAGAAGCCCTCGTCTTGGCCCTGAATCGTCGTGGTGCGCGTCGAAGTCACGGTGACCGGCTTGGTCACCCATGATGTCCTTGTCACAGTCGTGAAAGGCGTGCACGATAGTTGTCGGGCTAGAAGCCCTGCTGGCCATGCGTCAGTCTTTTCAGGTGGCAGATCAGCACCTCTACCAAGCAGAGCCGCTGCGTCCCCGGTCGTCGTGGCGTCAGGAGGCTCGTAATGGAGCGCGCAGCCCTCGTCGAGCTCGAGCGTTGCGCCTTCATCGTTGGTGGCTGTCATGGGGACGCAGGTGAACTCGGGGGCGTCCCCTGTATCTGCTGTGATATCGCTCGTGACGCGAACCGTCCTAGTCCTAGTCGTCGTGGAACTAACTGTGGACGTAACGGTCCGCGTCGCGGCAGGGCAAGGTTTGCAAAAGCCATCGGAGCCGCAGTAGGCGATGGATCGACAGCACTCCTGGTCACAACACGTGGTGTCTTTCTTACACGAGCCATTCTCACAGCACTTCTCTGTCGAAGGGTCGCGGCAGAAACCACCGGTGCAACACTCATTAGACCTCGGACACGCCCATACTGTGCCAGGACCCGTGCAGCAGGTCTGCGTCCGCGGGTTATAGCATTTGCTATTTCCGCAACGCTTCTGGCCTGAAGGACAGCATCCACCGCCCTCCATGCAGTCATAGCCCTTGGGACAGTATCGCCCGGTACTCCGGCAGCAGATAGACGTGTCTGGGTTATAGCAGCCCCTCGAGCCGCAGGCTATCTCGTCGCCCATACAGCAGCCGCCGGCGACGCAAGTCTCGCTCTTCCGACAGGCCAAGCCATTGCTGCAGCATTTCTGGGTGGACGGGTCGTAGCACTTGGATGAGCCGCATTGTCTCGTGTTGCCTGGACAGCAGCCCGTAGAGACGCATGTGCTACCTCGAGGACAGCATCCGAGGCCACTCGAGCACGGGTCTGGAAGAGGCAGGCTCTGTTAGCATGCTGTGAATCTGGATAGGTGATGAGCATCATACAATATCCCGCATCCACGCATTCAAGCGCTCGCGGCTGTAAGCTGTCGAAGTTTAGTTCCGTGGTATCTTGGTCGAGCCAGGCAGACAGGTTTGCGGCGATATCCAGAACCAAAAGGTCGTTCATTTCAGCCTCGGCGAAGGAGACCATCGCTGGCCCCCGTGCCAGCTGCAGGGTTTCGCCGCCAAACCCAACGCAGGGCCCTGCCCAGAGGGCGAACAGGAGGGTCTGGATTCGGAGCATAGGTCTTTAACGCCCGGGGGGGTATATCAGTGATGACCAAACAATAAACTGGCAGAGACCAAGTGAACCTTTGCTGAAGCAAGATCTAGCGCGATCCATAACTGCATCAAAGCCCATCTTTAATACCCTTCGCCATGCCAGCTCCCGGGATCCTTACCCCTCATTCTTCAACTCAGCCTCGTGGTGTGACAACAAAGTGCGGCCTTTTCAATCATCGCAGAGCTGCCCTAATTCAAGGCGTGCCTAGAGAGATAGCGCCTCGGCTAAAACCGTTGCTGCCTCTTGAGTCGCCCGTCTTGCTGGGTTTGCTGGGTTGTGCAGGGATTAAATCAAGGCCAAGATAAGGATCCGGGGCTGAATCTGCCCGTCTTACTCTCATCCCTGTAGTGATGAACATGATCTTGTCTTGAGGCTCTGCACGCGGGCAGCAACGGGTCAGAGGATACATGGAATGTTAGCCACTTGTGCCTGAATCTGGCGCTCCGGGAATTAGGTGATCGTTGTCCCCATTGATTCCCCGGTCCTGTGGCGTGTCCAAAGATGGCTTCTGGAGATGGCTGGCTGCACGGTCAGCAAGTGCCCGAGCGCGACGATCCGAATTGTCACCTGAACTGTTCCATGCACGATGGCGTCACTTATTGGTCCAAGCTGAGGTGTTGCCAATTCAGGCAACCTGGTGTTGGTCGCCTTAAGTGAGTCCCGGGTCGCATTGTCATCGCGACGCAGCTCAGAGGTCGAAGACGTTGACGCTCGTGAAAATGTATGCCCGCGAATCCACTTCAATAGCATCACTCCTGCATTGTGTCACTCTCGCCCACTGGTGTTCCCAGGAGCTCCCCCCATCCAATGGCTGATCGTTCCTTTATGATGGATACTCTGAGTGGCGCTCGGGAACATGCCCACATGGCGTTCAGGTACAGCCTCGTGGCACTATTCTCGGCTTTTTTAATCGATACGGCTGTGTGTTTCTAGAACCTCGTAATAAATTTCAGTACTTTGAAGGTATGAGGATCGCTATTCTAGATACTAATCAGTAGTTTCTGGATGTCATGACTGAATGGCCGTGGCATGATCTTGTACAAGCTGCAGCTCTGAAGATAGCTGACTGGGATATAATATTGAATAAAACGATACGATCTGACAACTAATCGCTGGCCGCGATTGGCTCACCCTAGCCTGGTATAAATCTCCAATTGATAGGGCATGTCCTCTACGAGGTGAAAGAGCGAGGCACCTCGTCGACGATACATGATCCAAAGGTATTTGCGCGTTGAAACCGAATACGAGAGCCATAGAAACATCTGATAATGTCATGATGCTGGGGCCTGGACTCATTCTTTAAGGGGCGCTCGAGCGGAATGCGGCTGGCTTAAGAGAAGCGCAGAGCAGCACGATTAATAACCGCTGAGTTGTCTTCTACACAGCCTGCTGCTGGTCTCGGGTCATCCGTTATATCTTAGTATGACTCGACAATAACACCTCTTGCGTCATGTTAGTTCCTAGCACAGGTAAATGATACGGACGACTGGCCTGAGAAGTTGAGGATGCTCATACTATTTCCCCCTCTTCCGACCGAGCAATACAAGATTAGGTTCATAAATTCATTGGCATATGGATTAGCCTAGGTAAATAACTATCGTTAATCTCATATCCCAGCCGTCGGAGATGACGATCAACTTGTCCGGGGCCGCTGTCGGGTCTTTCAAAAAGAAACCATCTTGGAGCTTGGCCATATATACAATGACGTAGCGTTGCTACGCGTCGGCAGAGTCGCTTTTACTTAATCAAAGCGTATGCAACAGGCAAAACCAACAGTAGATAATTCCTCCAAGCCATGCAAGGACATACCACGGCACTTCCCGCAGACGTTGTCGATGCAGCAGTAGAGGTCGGTCCAAAGACCAAGGTGGTAGCCCCGTCTTCGGCGGTAGGTTCGTCCGCCGCCTCTGTTATCGGACCCGTGTTCTCTTCGGTCTTTTCACCAGTCAGTGATATTCGCTCGGCATTGTATCATTGGGCAACTTACCGTTGAAGCTCCCAGAAACTCAGTGGCGGCTTCACAGTTCCGGAACTCCCAGATTTCGGACGTGGCGAGAGTTTTCCTCTCACACTTTTCCCTTCCGTCAATGTCGCACACCGAGGCTAGAGAAACCATTTCATCCTGACAGCGGCAGCTGGTGATGTCTGCGCCCCGAGTGTAAGAGGACGAGCAGGCAGAGATGGATTGGCTGAGCTGTGCGCAGCTCTCGACAATAGTCTGGCAGTCGTTCAACTCCACAGTTCCCGTCGCTGCGGCAGCGCTCGGAGTCGTAATGTCCTTGGGGAGGTAGGGGTTGCACGTCTCGTCCCAGTTGTCGATCTCGGCGTCGATAACATTATCATGTGAATCGCTGAGGCCGCATTGCCTGAATTCACCCTTGCAACTGGATCATTGGTTGGTATGCAACACTTGTTTAACGAGCACATTTGGCGCTTACCCGACATAGGCATCGAGAAGCTCCTGGGTGCAGAAGCAGTCGATGGTTTCCTGCTTGGTGAGATCACTGCACTCTGCAATGATCGAGTTGACCTTTTCGCAATTTGGGAATTCTGTGATTTCTCCGACGCAGCCGGTCGGGATATTGGACGCTCCGTGGCACCCACTCAAGGCGACCAGGAGGGTGGCGAACGCAACGATAGGTTGTTTAGAACGAAGCATCTTGATGGGAGCACTCGGCGCTGAGCCGTCGACTTCTTACTGTGAGCTTGCCCACCTTGGTCTTATACGTGGCCGTCCCCGATAGACTCAAAATCGACCGGAGAGAGGCTTAGACGCACCTAATTTCAAGGTCTCATAGTCTGAATATCCAAGCCATGGCGTTGCAAGTTATGCCTCGCAAGGCGTAGCTTGGAGGCCACGATGACCAAAGGCGGCAAGGTCCAGCCAGCTGAGCTCGATGTGGCTTCGATGGCTTGGAAGCCAATAAGAACCTAACGTTGGTAGCTCAGATTCATAATGACTTAAGTGGAGGAACGGGCCAATTCCAGGCCAATTTGGCTTTGAAGATCCCGAGCTAACCGATCGCTGGGTCACCTGTCTCATGGGCGAGACAAAGGGAGGTTCCAGACTCTGCTGAAAAGCCAAAGTCTGCCTTATGAGACTGGAGGCATCCAACTCGATAATGGCTAGCAGGACAATTATTCTAGCTCCGGCAAGTTCCATTCCATTTGGCTTTGGTATTATCTTTCACCTGAGGGGGGGCTGCGTGCCTCGACGCTCCGCCCCAGAGCGGACCTGGATTCTATCCCCTTAGCTGTCGTAAGGTGCCTGCTCGCCAAGAGT
>JAVIXY010000529.1:384-10601 GCA_033030565.1 Fusarium nematophilum | reverse complement strand
ATATCCTCTAATCTTTATTAATAATATCTAATAAATTAGAAGATATACTCTAAGAAATTTTAAATATTTAGCTTTTTTAATAAATTTAGGTAATCTTTTAGAGTACCTTTAGAAAGTCCCATCGAGAATTCTGGTGTTTTCTTTCCACCATAAGAAAGGTTACAACAGGCCACCGAAAGCCCTTCGCAGGATAGGAGCCATGTCACAAGAGGATCCGCCGAGGGATCGCTGGAGGCACAGCGCGCCGCAGGTAGGGAGGCTGAGAAACCGGAGCTCAAAGCAAGGATACGCAAGAGAATGAAGGTCCCCAGATCCCCACAGCTGCAGAACTGTAAACAGAGCCCAGGGCAAAAGGCGGGGCCGGAGCAATTATGGGAGGATAGTGATATCTAAGGTCATCCAGGCAGCTCTGCCTAAGCCTAATGGGACGGCTTCCTGTCAATATCAAGGCCTTGTACCGCCGGGTTACACTCGAAGACATTGCAATAGCCATCGCCAGTGATTCGAACAGGGGGAACGGACAGCATTTGACCAGTGGATACATGTTCGGTCACGTCTCTGGCTACCTGGAACCCTGAGGACGTCCGTTTCCAAGTTCACAAAGCTCTGAATATGCCCTATTGGAAGAGGGCCCGGAGTCCAAGCCTTCCCCGTAGAAGCCGCGCCACTTCGGCAGAGAAGACCAAAAGGCCCTCGCATACTGTTCCGTACCATGAGAGATGGATATTAGTGTCACGTTTCTTGGGTTTGGCGCCCGGCCGGCTATCATACTCAAGACGGCTTCCAAATTGTAGCCGACGCGGCAGTGCTGATGGGCACAGGCATAGACAATGTCCGAGAGGAAGGGCAGTTTGCTGATAAACTCGAGCAGTGGGCGCCAAGCGTCGTTTATCTGTTGCCTCTGTTCATCATTTGGAACCGGACCGTAGGGATGATATTTACTCCTGCCATCCCCAGCAGTCGGGTCCCGGAGTTTTGTCGTCAGGCTGGCACCTGTGATTGGCCACTGGGGCAAGACACAAGAATGGGAGCGGATGATGGGGTGGAGAGATAGAAACAGAGAGGAACTGTATGAGATGTTTGCGTCCGGGCTGTTGGAGCAAGTCTCAGCACAGAGCTGCCTAGTCGCACGCGTGGGGGCCTGCAGCCTGATGGCTATGCCTGGGCTGACCCGAAGAGAGGCCACCCAACCAGCATTACCGTGAAGATATATTACTTGACAAACACGTCAGCAGAATCATCTCACTCACGGTATAGATCAAGCCATGGAAGACCTGGCCCGGAGGTGCATTGAATCGACCACTGTTTCACCTCACTGGCTATCATGTGGAAATGCCTTTTGGTATAGACGCAACTCGGAGGCTGGACAATTCCAGTTTATCCTTGTCGATGCCTCGCAAAAGACCCGCAATCTCGCATTCGACCACAAACAGCTGGCACTGGCTCCGGAAGAAAGGACAGGCGAGAGAGCAGACGAGACTGCTCTCCCGTTTACCTGGATCGAGCCGGTGCCCGATGATTCCTGTACTCGGTTCAGCTTCTCGGGTCGAAAATGGCAGTACGGGCCTGGGAACGAGCTGAGAGAATGGAACGGCGAGTTTACGTCCAAGCCTGGCCATTTCTTGAAAGAGATAGAGCCATCGTCGACCAGCAGCAGTCCAGTTTCGGTCGACTTCATCAACCGGACTGGGGAAACCCTGAAGCTGTTCTGGATTGACTGGGACGCTGAGCCAGTTTTCTACACGAGCATCGAAAACGGCGCGACAGAGCGTCAAGGCACATACGTCGGGCATGTCTGGCGACTGGTAGATGCATCGACTGAGAAGACGATAGCCATCTATGCGGCACCTAACCAGGGTAACGATACCGTTATAATTGAGCATTCGGACGATACCGCCCCTCAGATTCGTTCGCCAGTCGGCGACGGGACCGACAAAGAATCAGCGGACGCAAAGACCGGCCCTCTCTACGTTCAGGACTCCAACCTTTGGTTCAGAGACCAGCACAGCCGGGAAATACAGCTTTCCAACAACGGCAGTGTTGATAGCCCTTATGACAAGGACCAACTTCACATGTCGCCGAGCGAGCGTCATGCGGTTGCGTGGCAGTATACGCCTCGGCAAGACCACAAGGTGAATATGCTGGAGTCATCTCCGAATGATCAGTTGGAACCAAAATTACACACCATCCAGTACCTGAAACCCGGTGATCGGGTTCGAGTCGATAGACCTCGGATCTTTGACTTGGAGAAGCATTGTGAGGTGCCGACGGACAACACGCTGTTCAAGAATCCTTACTATCTGCGGAATCTGGGGTGGAGTTCGAGCTCAGCAGAGTATCGCTTTCTCTTCAATGAGCGTGGGCACCAACATGTCAGAGTCATTGGAATCAGTGTCGATGGACGGGTGAGAACACTCGTGGAGGAGGAAAGCCGCACGTTTGTTGACTACACGAAGCTTTTCTATAGAGTCCTCAAGGACTCTGATGAGCTTCTCTGGTCCAGCGAGCGTGACGGGTACAATCACCTATACCTCATTGATCTCGCCAGCGGTGCCGTCAGGGCGCAAATGACCAGGGGAGCATGGTCGGTTGGCCTCGTCGAATACGTTGAGGAGGATCGCCGGCGAGTATGGGTCCAAGGCTACGGCCTCAAGCCTGACGAGGATCCGTACCATGCACACCTGGCGTGTGTCAACTTTGACGCATCAGGCTTCAAGATTCTCACGGATGGGGATGGGACTCACTCCTGGACCTGGTCCCCAGACCGGGGCTACTTCGTTGACACTTGGTCGCGCGTGGACTACCCACCAAGAACAGTGCTCCGTGATGCAGAATCCGGCAAGTGCCTTGCAGAGCTCGAAGCGGGGAGCATTGAAGATTTGGAGACAGCCGGCTGGAGCTCGCCAGAGAGGTTTTCAGCCCCGGCTCGCGATGGGAGCACGCCGACATATGGCATCATTATCCGACCTGCCGACTTTGATATGAACAGGAAGTACCCCATCATCGACGATATCTACTCTGGGCCGCATGACTTTCACGTGCCAAAGTCATTCTCAGCCCTGAAGACAAATCGGCAGTGGGCAGACCAGGGCTACATCGTGGTCCAAGTCGACGGCATGGGCACCAACTGGCGAGGGAAAGTCTTTCACGGTGCATGCTACAAAAAGCTGCATGACTCTGGTCTTCCGGACCATATTGCCTGGCTGAAAGCCGCCGCAGCGGATCGTCCATGGATGGACCTGTCTCGGGTTGGCATCATGGGGGTCTCGGCAGGCGGGCAGAGCGCAGCCGCCGCACTGCTCCATCACGGTGACTTTTACAAGGCGGCCATTGCTGACTCCGGATGCCACGATAACCGCATGGACAAGATTTGGTGGAACGAGCTGTGGATGGGCTACCCCGTCGACGAAGCTTACAAGGACTCGTCGAACATAACCCACGCAGCGAGGCTTCAGGGGGCGTTGATGCTGATTGTCGGGGAGCTCGACAGCAACGTTGACCCATCTTCGACGCTTCAGCTGGTTCATGCCCTGAACAAGGCGGGCAAGAATTACGAGTTCCTCTTGATTCCTGGGGGTGAGCATGGTTGCGGCGCGTCGCTCTACGGTCTTGCTCGCCAACGAGAGTTTTTCCGCCGGCATTTGCAGCAAAAATTGGAATATCGTGTAGATCTGTTGGACGCTTAAGATTTGTAAACGTGAAGGAATATATTGTCTCTTTTCCCGTAAGATGTTGAGGAGAACTGGGATGATAGCAGGGGGACGACGATGGAATCATAGACCGAGAGTAGTTTATCCTTTGATTATTGCTCTTCACAGATTCTGGCAACCGTATAGAGACTATCTTGAGATCCTTGATCGGTTGAGCTAACCAAGTACATGCTACCAGCATTAACACTGCTGGAGGATCACAAGCGCTGCACGATACTCGATCCGGGACGGGACGAGTCTGCATGCAGCCGGCTGATGAGGCCCTCCGCTGCAGGTTAATAATCATCAGATGCTCAACAAAGAGCCCAAGCCTTTCTAACGTTATGCAAGATAAGCTCTTGACACGAGCCGGGGGGTTCAGTCTCAATCTTGGTCATCTTGCTCCACCGTATCTCGCAAATTTCTTGGCAGCTTCGTCCGTCGTTCATCCGGTTTTGCCTGTCTTTTGTCATCCGACGGTGGTTTGAAAGACTCAAGTCGAGGGGACACCAGCTCTCAACGTCACAGGCCGGCCGTAGAGGGCTCTCCATACCATCGCATGCACCTGGAAACCCCCCCGCTGTGATTCATCTCTCACGTTGGGGGAAGGTTTCTGCTTACAAGCTAGTTAGCGTAGATCTCAGTTCCACACTTGGGCCTCGAACTGGTTCTTAGTTTCGCCGTGCTTACCAATACCATATCAAACTTCCCAACAGCAGAGCAGATGCATCCGTTTCCCCGATGACAGGTTCAGAACTCCTGTCTGCGTCTCAGAAACCAGCGTGGCTGTAGGGCCGATTTGAAACAGCCTAGACGCACTATGCTTATCTGGTACTAAAGTCCGATAAATTATGTCCGAAGAGAGAGAAAAAAAGATGACCACGTTCGGTATGATTCCGTTAACCCAGACGATGTGGGTCTTTATCAACGATCCCGAGTCAGGATCTCCATCTTCACAACGCCTCACACATCACTGGTTGACAGAGCTCGGAGACAAGGGCTAAACTCCAGGTTGCAAGGAAATAAGGCTAGGGGCGTGGAACACACTAACGCCGGTTGACAAAAGAGATGGCACACCCGGGCGAAAGACTCACCTAGGGGTGCGCCCTCTATTTCTGCAGGGTGTTCTCACCTCCTTCGCCCGTCGAGATCCAACCCCCATGGTAAATGTAGCAAGTTGCATCATTGATTAAAAATGCAGCTGCCCAAAGAGCATTATAAATACTGCATCCATGGCAGACAACGAAATCCCACGCCAAGGTTCGGCGGTATTACTGAAGCCTGCCTCCAGTTGCCTCCCCCTCGGTCGAGTCTCTCAGCCCTGCACAACCAGCGTCACAACACAGTTGCAGCGTGCGAATTGAGGTGCTGAGCCTCTGGAAACCATTTTTTCACGTCTCACTGTGACAAAACTACCGCATATCCCACATTGAACATGTTGGGCAACACCGTGGACGGCGATGCCCTTCGCCGGACAGAGTCCGCCATGCAGGGCAGCTCGAGACACCAGCACCCTGGTCGCTCTGCTGAAGAGGAACGTCACCAGATACCAGAAACAGGCAGTGATGCCTCCGGGAGCGATACCGCCCGAGAAGGAAAATGGGGGGAGCGCGGCCAGGAAGATGTCACAGAGCAGGAGGCCATGCACGAGTTCGAGTCTCTCAGGCAAAACCTCATGAGCCTGCACAAGACGAGAACTGCCGAGTCGCAGGCCAGCAGAGCCCTGACGAGCAGGAGTAGAGCAAGCCATGCGGCTGGCCGTGTTCCTTCGAGACGACAACAGCGACAGACGGAGGACAACGGTTCAGAAACCGACGTTGAAGCCGGTGATGACGGCGACGACGACGACGACTTTGAGCTTGGTCGATTCATGCGAGAAGGACACTTTGAGAAACGGGGCGAGGGGGGATCCATGAAACGAGTTGGAGTTACTTACGAGAACCTGACCGTCAAGGGCGCCGGAAGCACAACATCATTTGTCCGAACAGTCCCCGACGCCATCATTGGCACCTTCGGCCCCAACCTCTACCACATGCTCTCCAGGTTCCTCCCCTTCCTCCGCTTCAGGCAACCGCCCACCCGGACCTTGATCAGTGACTTCACCGGCTGCGTTCGAGATGGGGAGATGATGCTTGTTCTTGGCCGACCAGGCGCTGGCTGCAGCACCTTCTTGAAGGCCATCAGCAACAACCGCGAGTCGTTTGCGGCGGTCGAGGGGGATGTGTCCTACAGCGGCATCCCAGCCGAGGAGCAGAAGAAGCTCTACCGAGGAGAGGTCAACTACAACGACGAGGACGACATCCACTTTGCCTCCCTCAGCGTTTGGAAGACGCTGAGGTTTGGGCTGATGAACAAGACCAAGAGGAAGGAGAGGGCGGACATCAGCGTCATCGTCGACGCTCTGATGAACATGTTTGGCATCAGCCATACCAAGGGCACCGTTGTCGGCGATGACTTCACCAGGGGCGTCTCTGGCGGCGAGCGCAAGCGAGTCTCCATCGCAGAGACTCTGGCCTCCAAGTCTACCGTCATGGCGTGGGATAACTCCACCCGTGGACTTGACGCGTCGACCGCCCTTGACTATGCGCGGTCTCTCCGCATCATGACCGACATCAGCAACCGAACGACCCTCGTCACCTTGTACCAGGCCGGAGAGGGCATCTACGAACTCATGGACAAGGTGCTGGTCATCGACCAGGGCAGGCAGATCTTCTCGGGTCCCGTAAGCAAGGCCAAGCAGTACTTTGTCGATCTCGGCTTCGAGTGCCCGGAGCGCCAGACCACGGCCGACTTCCTCACGGCAATCACAGACCCGAACGAGCGCCGCTTCCGGCCCGGGTTCGAGCACAGGGCCCCGAGGACCCCCGAGGAGCTGGAGTCGGCCTTCCGGAACTCGCCCAACTACCAGGAGCTGCTGGACGACGTGGCCGCCTACAAGGAAGACCTCCATCAGTCCGACTACGAGGACGCCAAGCGGTTCCAGGGCGCCGTCCAGGAGTCAAAGTCCAAGAACGTCTCGCACAAGTCTCCCTACACCATCTCCTTTGTCCGCCAAGTCATCACCTGCACCCAGCGCGAGGCGTGGCTGCTCTTTGGCGACACCACCACCCTATGGACCAAGCTCTTTATCATCGTCTCCAACGGTCTGATTGTCGGATCTCTCTTTTACGGACAGCCCACCACCACCGAGGGTGCCTTCAGTCGCGGCGGCGCTGTCTTCTTCTCCATCCTCTTCCTGGGCTGGCTGCAGCTGTCCGAGCTGATGAAGGCCGTGTCTGGCCGCGCTGTCGTCGCTCGCCACCGGGACTACGCATTCTATCGTCCCTCTGCTGTCTCTCTAGCCCGAGTTGTGCTGGATTTCCCCGTCGTTGCCGTTCAGGTCTTCATCTTTGGCATCATCATGTACTTCATGACGGGCCTCGACGTCGACACCTCCAAGTTCTGGGTGTACATGCTCTTCGTGTACACCACGACCATAATGGTCACGGCCCTGTACCGCATGTTCGCCAGCTTGTCCCCAGAGATCGACACGGCGGTGCGCTTCTCGGGCATCTCGCTGAACCTGCTGATCATCTACACCGGTTACGTGATCCCCAAGACGCAGCTGCTCAAGGACTACATCTGGTTCGGCTGGCTGTACTGGGTCAATCCCATCAGCTACAGCTTCGAGGCCGTCCTGGCCAACGAGCTATCAGACCGAGTCATGGAGTGTGCGCCTGGCCAGCTGGTGCCTCAGGGGCCGGGAGTTCAGCCGGGGTATCAGGGCTGTGCCATCAGCGGAGCTTCGGTCAACGCGCAACAGGTCACCGGTAGCGACTACTTGCAGACCACCTACAATTATAGTCGCTCGAACCTCTGGAGGAACTTTGGAGTCGTCATCGCCTTTGGCGTTCTGTACATCATCGTCACCGTCGTCGCTACGGAGCTGGTTAGCTTCACATCAGGAGGCGGCGGCGCCTTGATCTTCAAGAAGAGCCGCAAGGCCAAGGACCAAGCACGAAAAGCGGCGGCTCCTGCTGATGCTGAGAAGGTTGCTGGCGGTGTCGACAGCACTGGCTCATCCTCAACTGTCTTGGCTGATGCAAACCGTGGCGCCTCGGATGAGGCTCTGGAACAGATCACTGACAGCGAGTCCATCTTCACATGGCGAGACCTCGAGTACAGCGTGCCTTACCTGGGCGGGGAGAAGAAGCTGTTGAACAAGGTCAACGGATATGCTAAGCCTGGCGTCATGGTCGCGCTCATGGGCGCATCCGGAGCCGGAAAGACGACTCTCCTCAACACCTTGTCGCAGCGGCAGACCGTTGGCGTTGTCTCGGGCGAGATGCTCGTCGACGGCCGTCCTCTCAGTGCAGACTTTCAGAGAAACACTGGATTCTGTCTGCAGGGCGACCTTCACGACAGGACCCAGACCGTACGGGAGGCCATCGAGTTCTCTGCCATTCTACGACAGGATGCCTCGATCAGCCGCGCCGAAAAGATTGCATATGTGGATAAGATCATTGATCTGCTCGAGCTCAACGACCTGGAAGACGCCATCATCATGTCCCTTGGCGTGGAGCAGCGCAAGCGGTTGACGATCGGTGTCGAGCTCGCTGCTAAGCCATCCCTTCTTCTGTTCCTCGACGAGCCAACCTCGGGTCTGGATTCGCAGTCAGCCTATTCCATCGTTCGCTTCCTCAAGAAGCTCAGCCGGGCTGGCCAAGCCATTGTCTGCACTATTCACCAGCCGAGCTCCGTCCTCATCCAGCAGTTCGACATGGTGCTGGCTCTTAACCCAGGCGGCAACACGTTCTACTTTGGTCCCATGGGAGAGAACGGCCAGGATATCATCAAGTACTTTGCTGATCGTGGTGCTGTCTGCCCTCCAAACAAGAACATCGCCGAGTTCATCCTCGAGACTGCTGCCCGGCCTCACAAGCGCCCCGACGGTACCAAGATTAACTGGAACGAGGAGTGGGTTCAGAGCGACGAGGCCCAGCGCGTGATCGAGGAGATTGATGGCTTAAAGAGGATCCGAAGCTCGGCCACAGAAGGTCGTCAACCCGATGCCAAGGAGCACGTCGAATTCGCCGCGCCGACCTGGCTTCAGTCGGTCGAGCTCACCAAGCGCATGTTCAAGCAGCATTGGCGCGATCCCTCGTACATCTATGGCAAGTTCTTTACTGCCGTCATCATCGGTATCTTCAACGGGTTCACGTTCTGGAAGCTCGGATACAGCACTCAGGATATGCAGAACCGCATGTTCACCTGCTTCCTGATCGTCACCGTCCCCCCCACCGTGGTCAACGCCGTGGTGCCCAAGTTCTTCACAAACATGGCCCTCTGGCAGGCCCGAGAGTACCCGTCCCGGATCTACGGCTGGGTTGCCTTCTGCACCGCCAACATCGTCGCTGACATCCCGGCCGCCGTCGTCTCGGGGTTCCTTTACTGGGTGCTCTGGTACTGGCCAACTGGGTTGCCCACCGAGAGCTCAGTCTCTGGGTATACCTTCTTGATGACGATCCTCATGTTCTTGTTTATGAACAGCTGGGGCCAGTGGATCTGTGCCTTTGCTCCTAGCTTCACCGTCATCTCTAATGTGAGTTCTCGAGCCTTGTTTCTCATCAGGAGGTTTTAACTCACGCTGACTGTCCAGGTCCTCCCCTTCTTCTTCGTCATGTTCGGCTTGTTCAACGGAGTTGTCCGTCCCTATTCGATGCTCCCAGTCTTTTGGAGGTACTGGATGTACTGGGTGAACCCGTCCACCTACTGGATCAGCGGCATGCTCGCAGCAACTCTCGATGGTGCGCCAGTTGAGTGCGCTCCAGAGGAGACGGCCCGGTTCGATGCGCCTCCGAACCAGACGTGCCAGGAATACGCGGGCGCATTCGCAGAATCAGCCGGAGGCTACCTCCTGAACCCCGATGCCACAAGCGGCTGCCAGTACTGCCCGTTCAGCTCCGGCAACCAATATCTGCAAACGCTCAACATCGACGCGAGCCAAAAGTGGAGGGGTGAGTTCAGAACCTGCAAGTCTGGGGCACAATGACGCTAACGCTGATGACAGACTTTGGCATCTTCCTCGCCTTCTGTGTGTCGAACTGGATGCTCGTGTATTTCTTTATCTATACGGTCCGCGTCCGAGGCTGGAGCTTTGGCCTCGGATATGTCTTTGGTGGATTGGGCAAGTTGGTGGACATGGTCAAGAAGCCCTTCCAGGGAAAGAAGGATTGAATCTCGCAAAAATATATTTGGGTAAAGACGGAGTTGGGGTTTAAAATGGCATAGATATAGAGTGTAGATGGAGTTGAGTCGTTCGAGGCACCAAGGTGCACAGATGTCATTAGATCTTGCGATTCCTCGGTGCTTCTACCCTTTCTTTTCCCCGTGTCTGAATTGTCACTGCCTGCTCCCTAGTCTACTGGAAACTCGACCCTCGTCGACGACAAGGAGGAAGATCAGACGACTGAGACTATACTTAGCTAGGTACTGATATAAGTTTAGAGTAGCTAGGTAGTCTAAAGACTATAAAGCCTTATAATATTA
>JAVIXY010000528.1:0-10632 GCA_033030565.1 Fusarium nematophilum | reverse complement strand
GGCTCGGAATCGATCTATACGATCGATTTCCAACCCTGCCAATGACGCGCCAACGCTGCCGGTCTAGCCGTCAATTTGGTGTTTGCCACCATTTCGGGACTGGCATTGCCGGCCTGTATCCGGACTCCATGTGCTTCTCTGACAGTATCTGAGTCGAAAGTGAAAATCTCTTGTCTTGTCGTATCTTGCCGAACACTCCGGATGCTCCATATCTTGACGCGCAAACTGAAGCGTCTGTCGCGGTTAGCTCGGCATTCGCATCCTGGATTGTCTGTCAGCTTCAACGCTTCTTTCGTGATTGGTCGGAGAAGAATTCATGTTCTACAGGAATCATTAATTGTAGAAGTATAATAGCTTCCAATGCTATCGTGAGAGTCTTTCCAGAATGTTTTCCCATTATTCTAAAGACAGTGGTCTTTACATCTCAGACGCCTCACCCGCAATTTATTAAAACAACCATGTCTAAACCTGTGTATACCTTGGCTGAAGGTGCGTTTGCGACCTCTGCTCAAGTACTCGGTTCCTAACTCTCAAAAAGGCCAGCCACTTCGAGATCCCTCCGTCAGCACCACTCTGCCAATTTTTGGTGGTGGTGGCATCACCACTTTGGGAGACACGGTTCTTCTGGAGACGCTGGCTCACTTCAGTCGAGAGCGCATTCCAGAGAGGTACAGAAACCTGGCCGCGTCTAACCTTCTATTTCTTCGTCCATCTAACGATGCATAGGGTCGTCCATGCCAAGGCATCAGGCGCCTGGGGTGAATTTGAAGTCACCAACAAGGACATTGCTCAGTTGACTTGCGCCAAGTTCCTCGACACCGTCGGCAAGAAGACGCGAGTCCTCTTTCGCCTCAGCACCACCGGTGGTGAAAAGGGCAGTGCAGACACTGTTCGCGATGTCCGAGGCTTCTCCGTCAAATTCTACACGGAAGAAGGCAACTATGACATTGTTGGAAACCATATTGTATGTATCCTGTCGACCTCTAATGCATCTACTGTTCTAACCTGCGAAGCCTGTGTTCTTTATCCGCGACCCGATCCGCTTTCCATCGCTCAACCGGAGCCACAAGAAGCATCCTACTACTAACAGGCCGGATGCAACTATGGTGAGTGATTCTCTAAAACTTTCTATCAGCCATCCGTCTAACTCCTATCCCAGTTCTGGGACTTCCATGTCAACCAACCCGAAAGTGTGCATGCCTTGATGCATCTCTTCGGCACCCGCGGGCTCCCAGACTCTATCCGTCGAGTCACTGGGTTTGGCGTTCATACCTTCAAGTTGGTAGATGGCCAAGGCCGCTTCCGATACTGCAAGTTTCATTTCCGTCCTGAAAACGGCCCAACCCATTTTGGATCTGCTGAGGAGGCGGAGAGGAAGGCCGGTGCCAACCCCGACCACCACAACCAAGACCTTTGGGAAGCCATCACTCGTGGAGAATATCCGGTCTGGAAGCTGTATGTTCAGATCATGGAACCCGAGCAGGCTGAAACTTTTGGCCGGGCTTTGTTCGACATCACCAAGGTCTGGCCACACAAGGAATTTCCCTTGATCGAAGTCGGCAAAATGACGCTGAACAAGAACGTAAGACGATGTTTGCCAAAGAGGCAAGATGGCTGCTAACACTGACGAAATTAGCCCGACAACTACTTCGCCGAAATTGAACAAGCTGCATTTTCGCCCTCCAACATGGTTCCGGGCATTGCCATGACCCCAGACCCTAGTAAGCACTACCCTTCCACCACCAATACCAGCAGAGATCTCACCGTCCGCAGTGCTACAAGCTCGTATGTTTGCCTACCCCGACGCTCAAAGGTACCGCCTCGGAGTCAACTATACCCAGCTGCCCCCCAACCGCCCCATTGCCCCAGTCTACGCTCCGTACGAACGTGACGGTATCACTGTCACCAAGAACTATGGAGGCGATCCAAACTATGTTCGAAGCACACTGAGCCCCGGGATATCCTCTTCAGCCATAACCCAGATCTCACACCACGAGCGGGTGGCACCCACTGCTGTCCTAGGCTTGAACGAAATCCCGGTCGATGAACAAGACTATGTCCAGCCTCGAGAGCTGTGGAGGAGGGTGTTTGACGAAGAGGAGAGGGCGCAGTGGATCGAAACAGTTACCGGCGCCTTGGAGGGCGTGCCGGCTGCTTTGAGGGAGGCTGTCGTGGAAATATTTTCCAAGGTTGAACCCGTTATCGGACAACGGATGATGGCCAAGTTTAAGGAGAACGCCACTCATTTGTAGTTTCTTTTAAATGCTAAAGACGACGGAAGATGATAATTAATAATTAATTCACTATCTTATCTAAACAATTCAACGACCAACATGGCATCATCGATGAAAGCAACCACGTCCGAGTACACCGATCATTCACAGAACACCAGAAGTCAACTCGACCGTCGGCCAAACCGAGGTCTTTCAGGGTTCCACATCCAATGAGGCATTATCTGCGCCCTCATAGGTACTAATCCGACCCTATCCCTTCTCCCTGTCGACTACAGACAACAACATCAATCTTGTCTGGGCCATTAGTGGTTGCTAGAAGCGTAGGAATAAAGCCAAGTAAAGGGCTTTGGCAACTCCTTGAGACCAGTGAACGGCGGCTGGTCCCGTCACGCCATCGACTCTCCTGCCATGTTGGGACACTGTCAACCAGCTTCAACTAACGCTAACCTGTTGAAGTTGAATCCCCCGTTCCCCCGCCCGCTATCCCGGAAATTCACGACACCCCCCGGGAATTCTATCGCATTAGGTTCGGCGGAGTCGAGCCAAATGTGCTGGGGGTCATTTGTTCCAATGTAATCGTTCCGTTCGTGTTACTAAGACGTCTTTATGTAGAAGGTGACTGGCCCGTGCGAACAAGGTGCTCCCGGTCTGCATTAGTCCAACGAATGGGATTTTGGCCTCAAACTTAGTGGAGCGAAGCCGAGTATAAGAGCCCAGCAATAGGTCGCCCAAGCCACTCAAGCGTCTGAGCTTCAAACGTGGTTACATTCACAAAATTATGATTTCTCCGTTGACGTGCCTTCTCCTGGGCCTGGCAGCTTTAGCTGTGCTGCTCCTGGCCAAGCTCTCCAAGATCGGCCAGCGGCCCGCGGGCCTCCCGCCCGGTCCGCCAACAGTGCCACTTCTGGGCAACTTGCACCTGGTTTGTCTACGGGTCACTGTAGTTTCGATGTCTAACGTATACAGATGCCGACCAAAAGGCCGCATCTTCAGTTTCAAAAGTGGGCCAAGCAGTACGGGTGAGCATCTGCCCATGCTTCGCCGTCCAACCCCATGTCTGCTAATATCACTCAAGGCCGATATACTCGCTGATCCTGGGCACCAAAATCATGATTGTCCTGTCATCGGATGAGGCGGTCAAGGATCTACTAGATAAGAGGAGCGCAATATACTCGGACAGGCCTGACATGTACATCGGCCAGCGGATCGCCAGTGGCAGCCTGAGACTCGTCCTTATGGTAAGGCGTGCCTGTCTTTGACTCGTCTGTTCCAGTTTGTTAACATTAGCTTGAGAGATACGGAAGCAATTGGCGCATGATTCATCGCATGATACATAAAGCCTTGAACATCACGGTCGCGGCAACCTATTTGCCGTACCAAGACCTCGAGAACAAGGTTCTCCTGACCAACCTCCTGGATACCCCCAACGACTTTCTACCTCATATTAGGCGTGCTTCCTATTCACTTTCCACCCAGATGATATTCGGCTTCCGGTGCATCAGTAACCGGGACCCGAACCTTCTACAGCTTTTCCATGTATACGGCGTCCCACCGACTCAACGCGTTGACCGTAGTGCTAACACCTCGCAGGGCTTCGACAAATGGAGCGCCTTGTCTGGAAGCGCCAGCGCCCAGCTCGCCGATCTATATCCCGCTCTCCAGAAGGTCCCCGATTTTATCGCCCCCAACGTCAACTACGCGAAAGAGCTGCACAAGGCTGAGAAGAAGATGTATCTTGGCCACTGGGCGAGGACAAAGCAGGCAATCGTAGAGGGTCGTGGACTGGTACGTTCATCATCAATCTCGTTCTCTGGGAGAACTTCTATCTGATGCACACTCACAGCCATGCTTCTGCAACGACATTTACCGTGCACAGCTGACCGAGGGATTCTCTGATGACGCCGCAGGCTATATCAGCGGGTCGCTGCTGGATGCTGGATCAGATACCACCGCCTCGACCCTCTATGGCTTCATCCTGGCAATGCTCATCTGGCCTGATGTTCAGAAGAGGGGCCAGGAAGAAGTTGATCGCGTGGTTGGGCAAGATCGCTTACCCACCATGGAAGACTATGACCAGCTGCCCTTCATTCGCTGCTGCATCAAGGAGACTCTTCGGTGGATGCCTACTGTCGTTCTTGGTGTGCCGCATTCGGTGACTAAAGACGATAGTTATCTAGGCTATCAGATCCCCAAGGAATCTACAATCATCAACAATGTTTGGTCAGTAGAATATTCCCTACACCGCATTTACCACGTCTAATCGTCCCAACTAGGGCAATTCACATGGATGAGACGCGATCCCCAGAGCCACGTGTCTTTAACCCAGACCGTTTCAAAGACACTACGTCAACCCTCTACCAATCTGTCATTGGAGACGTTGCGAAGCGCGACAACTTCGTCTTTGGTGCCGGACGCCGGCTCTGCCAGGGCATCCATATCGCCGAGAGATCGCTCTTCTTGGGCATCTCGCGGTTTCTTTGGGGGTTCAACTTTTCCCCAGCCAAAGATGAATACGGAAACCCCGTTCATTATGACGCCGAGGACTTGGTTGGAGGCATTACCGTTCAACCTGCAGACTTTCCTGCCGTCATTGAAGCACGATCCCAGCACAGAGCAAGCATTATCAGGAAAGAGGCACAGGAGAGTGAGAAACTGCTCGACCCAGAGACTTTGCAGTGGATTAGGGTCCCAGAAGGGATGGTATTTAACACCGAATAGGTGAGAAGGGTGATAATTAGGGGTATGGTTGCCTGCGTCAGAGCCACCTGTTCATGAGTCGAGACATGACGATGCCAGAGGCGCCGACCGGGGTCCATTCCATCCCTATTCACCAACGTGTCTCGATGGCTTTATATGTACGTTAGAAGTATCATCCATATCTTTGGTTTCTTTGTCGTGCTCATGTGGAAGTTCAGCCTAAAGTCCACCACCCGGTTTTCTCCCTGTAAATATCCCGATCTGATTTCTGTAAACATGAAAGGATTCCGAATCGATCATTCCTCAGCAATCTATTAATTTATTGGTGATAATCCTAGGTGGAGGTCATGCAGCCCTTCCGGTGCTGCCAGATTACAAACCAGCTGAGGATAGAGGCATGAACGTAAACGAGCCGAGCCTGAATGAATTATAATTAAATTCCATGTAATAAGTATCTAAATGACATGGTTTTAACAAGAAAGCAAAGTTCAATCAACATCCGTGGAGGTCGCCCAGCCAAAGCTGCCCTCTAGATTCTTCAACTATGAGACTTTGCATCTGTGATGATAATCTGGGCAGCAATCTCAGCAATGCCGTAAACTGCAGTCTGGATATGTGCAGAAATCAACAGGGGCATGATGCTAGCATCCACGACTCGGAGGTTCTGGGTGCCGTACACCTTGAGTGTAGGGTCGACGACGCCGCCGTCAGCCTTGGGAAGCATCGAGCATGTACCAACTGGGTGAAAGATGCTGAGCGTGGTCCTTTTAGCATAGTCCTCGAACTGCTGGTCCGTCTGCACGTCCTCCTGCCCAGGCTCGTATTCATTCACCCAAACGGACCGCATCGGCTCCGTGGTGGCAATCTTCCGGCAGTACTTGACAGCCTGTGTGACGGCTTCAAGATCATGGGCATTGCTGAGATAGTTGGGGTTGATGATGGGCTTTCCGGCAGGATCGGATGGGTTGATGTGAATCGTTCCACGGCTGAGAGGGTGCATGACAACACCTAGGAGGCTGAAGAATCCCTTGCCGAAGAGAGGCGATGTGGCTGCCGGATAGCCCTTGACGCCGGTGTAGCCGTCGGAAAAGATGACCTCGAGTTGGGGAATTGACGGATCCTTCAGGAACTCGAGTTTCTTCTTGTCAACCTTGCTGGCGCCTTTGCCGACTGCCGCTTTGGCCAGCGCAACCATGTTGCTGTCACTGCCAAGGGCCTGTTTCCAAGTGGTGAAGGTATATGCACTCCCAGTGTAGTCGTACAGAGAGCGCTCACCAGCATGCCAAAGAGCCAGTTGCTCAGCGGCCACGGTAGCGTTGCTGCGGAGCACGTCGAAGGAAGTGTACTCTGGCCGGAGCTGGTAGGAACTCATGATACGGAGATGATCCTGGAGGTTTTCGCCGACGCCGGGAAGATTGATGACCTGCTTAATACCAGCAGCTGAGAGGACAGACGAATTGCCGATGCCCGACTGCTCCAGCAATCCAGGACTCTGCACAGAGCCTGCCGACAGGATAACCTCTCGGCGCGCCTCAATGTAGGTTCCATCCTGGAGAGTGATTCCAGTTGCGACCTGCTTCTTGCCGCCCTTGGCCAGGTTTACCTTGGCCACTGTTGTGTCCGCAAGGATCCGTAAGTTTGGTCCCGCGATGTTTATATAGGCATTGGCGCTGTAGGAACGGTTGTAGTGTGTCGGGTCGATGCTGCTCGGTTGGTACATGACGCCGAGGGGGTCTCCGCCCAGTGACTCGAGGTTGGTCTCAACCCCGAGCTCGTTCATGGTAGGAATCCAAGTCTCTTGTTGGTCGGGAATGAAGCGGTTGATGACAGCCTTCACCGGGCCGCGGTCACCCACACCCGCAGAGCCATAAGTGTCGGTGTTCTTGCCAGTGAAGTTCTCCGACTTCATCATGGCCTCGATCATGGATTTCCAATTCCATCCCGGGTTGCCAAGGGCCTCCCAGCTGTCATACTCGGCGGCAGCAGCGCGGTCGTAGGTCATCAGGTTGAGAGCAGAGCTGCCGCCCAAGACCTTGCCGCGATTCACGGGAAAGATCCTGCCATTGGCACCAGCCTGAGCCACTGTGGTGAAGTTCCAGTCGTATTTGGTTCCAAGAGTTGACCCCTTCATGCCGGGGATGTTGATCCTGGGTTCATCCCAAACAACAGGGCCAGCCTCGACGAGGAGGATCTTGGCTGAAGGAAGCCCTTCACTAAGACGAGCAGCGACAGCAACGCCTGCAGTACCACCTCCAACAACGATCTGTCAGCTCGGAATGTTAGCCAAAATTGTGTCCAGCGACTCTACTTTTGCCACGGCTGGTCTCGGATGTTGCATGCGGGATACGCATGACCAGCTTTGGACTCACATAATCATATGCCTGAGTTCGGGAGGGGACTGCGAGGGCGGCGGCTGCAAATGCAAGCCACAAATACGACTTGAGAATCATGGCTGGAGCCGAGAAGAGGGGCCTATCCAATAATGCAGGATTCAGTGAAGCCGATCCAGATTCATGGCTTGGCACCGTCGTGTGCTGCGGCTGAGGAGCGCGGATCGGTGGAACAACCCGTCTATTTGTATGGAGCCATAGGCTGTTTGCCCTTGTCAATCAAGCCAGGCCAACGCGTTTTCAGGGTAGCATTCCGTTGGGTCCCAGCGGCCGCGGCATTGCATGTAACAGCACAGGGCAAATTAAATGCTCCCCGTATCTCCAATAGCCCTGTAAATATACGACGCAGCACGTAGCTCGATGCAGACTATGGGCTCTAATAGCGGATAGAGTACTGGAAATGGTTCAAGCGCTGCAAGGACCCTGACCACGCCAACCGGAGGGGTGATGCAACGGACGGGGAGCGGAGGACAGGCCAGAGCCCCCGACCCTTGCTAGCGAATCAAAGCAGCTTTACCAAGGTCTCCTAGTCAATATGTCTTGACAGGCACAACGCCCAGCAGGGGCAACAAACGAGGCATATCAAACCGTTGCAAACCCTATTCTTCGCTCCACAGAAAAATCTCAAAGCCAAGCCCTTACGTACCAAGAAAGGTAATGGCTACATCCAGTCATCCGGATATTACCAGCCGACCCCGCGCGCCTCTACGTAGACACGCCAGGTAGTGGAATACGGATCATAACAATTGCTTCCTGGCATCTCTGAGGTACATCAGATATCAGACACGACAGGAATTTTAGCAGAAGAAGCGGCATACGAGTGGGAATAGAACAAGCTGTGAGGGCGCGAGAAGACATTGACCGAGGCCACTGACCCAATCTCTGGCAGCAGGATCAGGCCAGGCCTTAACGTTATGTGACGCGATCTTCTCGTTGGTGGCAGAGGCTGTAGGCCTGGAATCCCCGTGGGCGTCGAGTTTGACGCCCCGAGATCCTTGGCTTTCACGTAACGCCACGGCGGCGATCCCCAGGGCCCGGGCCCAGGGCCACATTCCAGCAAAGCCCAATCAACTCCCGCCCGCTGAAAAGGCTTGTGATTCTGGTGGCTCCCCTGCGTTGAAAAAAGTCTATCTACGCACTACTTCATGGAGCCTCTGGTTCTGCGTCACGGGGGGGTCATTGATGAGGTATTGATCCGGGAAATATATCGGTTTGTATGGGCTTTATCACCAAGATGGAAGGACCTCAAAATTAGAGAGTTAAAAAAAACCAGTTAAATATGATTTAAATACTACATTTAATTAGACATATCATGTAATTGCTCTTGCGCGTTGGTTGCGAATTGGCTGCGAATTGGCTGCGAATTGGCGAAAATGAACAAAGGTAGCTCTGGCGCCATATAAATTTAGCTGAAAATCTAATTCCCGAGTCAACGAGCCTTTCCTTAAAGTTCTCACGGTCTGCCGAACCAGAGGCGCCCACCAAGTACCTGTCTCCTACGGCGTCATCAAAACCGTCTTGCAGATCAGCAGCTCGCAGATTCCCTGGGCCCCGACTCTCTGGCTTGACGCCTTACAACAGGGCGACCGCCAGCCACTCAGAAAGCCTCAAACTTATATTCACGTTCAAGGCAGTGGTTCCTGATCAAGGTCTACTTGTGGAATCTGATAGGATGCCGTCAGAAATGCCACCATGGGATTGTTACCTCCTCGGGCGCTTCACGGCGGATACGGATTGATGGAGAAAAACACCGGCAAGGGTTGCCATTAAGTTCCAATAACCTTTCTTGCCAAATACTGTTTCAGCCAAGGCAGTCATCCACCTGGCTGTTCTGTGATGCGTGGGGTCTGTGTACCGGGTCCCTGGTCTCCCCACGGCCGGGAGGCTGAAGCACTTTGAGTCTTTGAGACTTACTTAAACGTATGCTCGCGTCATCCTGGCCATGCTTGCAGCCCGCTGTTCAACCGTCACAGAAGTAAAATCAACACTCATGGCCACCTACACCGGAGCACCACCTGATCCGCTTCCACCAGACGAGAATGTCGGCCCTATCCTGCTGGGAGTGTCTGGCCCCTTGATTGTCTTTGTCGTCACCACAACCAGCCTGCGAATATGGGTGCGGTGCGCCCTTCGAGCTCTATCATGGGACGACTACACCATCGTCATTTCTGCCCTCCTGGGCATCGCCCGGTTCGCGATCCAGGTGGTCCAGGTTCGTGTCGGCAACGGCAGACACATATGGTACATTTCTAAGGAGAACTACGTCAAGAACACGATGCTTGGATTAATTGCCATCATGCTACTCTGCGCCAGCATATGCTTCCTCAAGATTTCAATCATTCTCCTCCTGTTGCGGCTCAAGACTTCCAGACGAATGGAATACTCAATGTGGGCTGTCATGGCGGGCCTGGTCGTGACCAACTTCGGCTGTATCATCATTATCCTCGCCGAATGCGACACCTTTGAGGCATACTGGACTGGCGTTGGAAAGTGCTGGGACGTACGGGTTCGAGTCTATGCCATCTACTTCACCATCGGTAAGTCTCGAGTCGACAAGGCGGACAAGGGGGAATGGGAATGGTGGATCATATTCATGGACCGATCTGCCGCTGACCCCTATTGATCAGCATACTCCATCGCCACCGACATCTTGTGCTCTCTGCTCCCGGGCTATGTGATATGGAGAGTCAGGCTTCCCTTGAAAACAAAGATCTCTCTCTGGGCCTTGATGAGCCTCGGTCTAGTGTAGGTCCATTGCTCGGACGTCTATGGACCCTGTGTATTGACATGATGGTCAGCACTACCGGCTTCGGCATTGCTCGTGCGTCCTCGCTCAGCATAGTAACCGCTGACCTGAGCTGTGAGTGACAACCTCTTGTCTTGGTTCCATCCAATGCTTACCGTTCAACTCCCCCAGGGCTCTACGCCATCACCGCCATCTGGTCCAACCTGGAGCTCTACCTTGGCATTACCGGCGCCAACCTCGCCCTCAGCAGATCGACATACGCACACTTCTTCGGCGACAGAAAGGCAAACAACCCCTCCTCCGATCCGGAATCCGGATCAAATTCAACAGATGCGAACAGGCTTCGCAACGAAATCTATCCTTGGCCGGCCCGACCGCCGTCCCCGACGAGGAGCGATAATAGCGAGATACCCTTGGAGCCTACAATTCAGAAGCGAACGGATATCTGGGTGACGGAGGAAAGAATGAGTGGCGACAATAACACTATGCCGGTATGCCGGGAGCAAGCTGACGCCACAGGCCCAATTGATCAAGAGTAGTGCTATCCGGACCAACAGCTTTTGCT